>CM053581.1:583909800-583948133 GCA_028627135.1 Pseudochirops cupreus
TGGGTACCTCTTTCTAGATTGGAGAGGAGCTGTGAATAGCAATTCTTTTTTTTTTTAATTTTTAAATTTTTTTTTATTTACTCATTTACTTTTAATTTACAAGATTCAGTTCCACAATCACTTGAGTTTCAGATTTTCTCCCCTCCCTTCCCCTCCCCCCCATGGTGGTGTGCAATCATGTCTAGGATCTGCAAATACTTTCACATTGTACAATAGTTTGGTCATCTAGAAGGGTTGTAACCAATGAGTGATCACTGGGAAAAGAAAAAAAAAAGCGCAAAACCAGACATGAAAGAGAACGATAGCGTGTTTTGCTTCAGTCTTCATTTAAACTATAGTCTTTCCAGATCTTTTTCTGAGTTTAGATATCTCCTTGCATCCTGAGGCTTGTAGAGTTGTCTTTAGCTGTGCGTTGTTGAGGATAGTCCAGTTTACCAAGATCATATGTACGATGTGTCTGTGATTGTGTACAGGTTTTGCCTGGTTCTGCTCTTCTCACTTAGCATCAGTCCGTATAGGCCTCTCCAGGTAATTATGAAGTCCATCTCCTTCCCATTTCTTATAGCACAATAGTATTCCATTACATTCATATACCACAACTTGTTCAGCCATTCCCCAACTGATGGGCATCCCCTATATTTCCAGTTTTTTGCAACCACAAAGAGAGCTGCAATAAATATTTTTGCACATATGGGACCTTTTCCCACTTCTGTAATCTCTTTGGGATATAATCCCAACGGTGGTATTGCTGGGTCAAAGGGTATGCAATTATTTATAGCCCTTTGGGCATAGTTCCAGATTGCTCTCCAGAGTGGTTGTATCATGTGAATAGCAATTCCATATTCTTCACCGGACACTGATAGCTGCTGTCTCTGGTCTCCCTGCACATCTTTAAGCACTGCCAAGGAAAACCTTTATTTGGCAACACGTCTCAATAGATTATGGAAAGAACAGGACGTTTCTTTCTTCTGTCTGTCTCTGTCTCTCCTCTGAAAGGGCACACATGGGTCCGTGGCCAAGCAGAGCTAGAGACGAAGGTCAGTGTCCAGCTCCGCCTTCCACCGGCTTCCGTCCAGCTCGTTCCAAACCAGTTCTCCCTTTGGTCCCAGCAGGGGCCGGCGCCTAAGGCGTTACGTGTGCGGCAGCTGCAACGACTTCCCGTTTTTCCTCTCATTCTTCATCACTCACAAAGCTTAGTTTTTCTTGCCTTTAAAACTAATGTCCACAGAGTGGAGGAGTGATGGGAGATAAAGGCTTTTTAGGCATGCACACTAAGGTCCCTTATCATTCCGTGCTATTGATTCGGCTCCATGAAATATTAACACCATCCACGTGGCCGCCTCTCCAGTTACAGTCTTATCTCCACAGCGTTTGCTCAGGAGGCCCTGGCAAGTGTTGGCCCACGTTTATTTAATTTTCTTCTTTCCCACATCTGCTCCCTTAAAAAGCTGTGCGCCCTGCTTCCAGAAATCTCCCCCTAGTGTGCTGCCTGACCCAGAGCTACCCAGAGCCCCACCCAGTCTCATGAACCCCATTTTGTTCTTGATCCTTGAGGACTCTCCTCTAGTGTGTGGGTTCCAGTTTGTCTAAATGAGATGGAGGAGGGGAGTCAGGTGTACTCTGGTTGGGGGATGGCAGCAAGCAGAGTTTGCGCCTCTGCCAGGGGGTTACTTGGCCAAACCAAAGGGGATTTGGGGGGCTGATACCCGATTGTTTTGGGCTGCCTGGCAGCCTTTCTCCCATAGCCTGGCTCTTTGCTCTCCCAGCACAGTGACATGTTCGCTGGTGGGCATCTGCTGTGATGTGGCTGCCAAAAGTATAGATCCAGTGTCTATAATCACTGCAATTGGAAATTGGACCTTTGCAGGAAAACATTTGGTGGCTGCTGGGCTGGGGAGGCTCATTAGGCTGATCTTGAGTTAATTTGGAATGGCAGCGTGATGTTGAGAGCTGATTCACATGATTAGCTGGAGGACATGGCAGTCAGACAGCGAGCCTTCTGGGTGTTTGGTGAGGCAGGCCGGACGTGGCCCTTCAGCGCGGCTGGAAAGATCTCACCTCCTCCCGGCCAAAAGGAAAAGAAACATGGCGGCATGAGGCTACATTCAAAAGTGTTGCCTTTTTGCGGGGTGGGGGGTGGGCATTCAGGCTCTCAATCTCAGGTGCCCCTTGACCATGGAGTGAAGGACAGAGGAGTGACTGGGGAATCTGTTCAGAAGTTACTATGAGGAAAGCGCCCCATTTTTTAGCTGGAGTCTCAGGTGTTGAGGGGCAAATTCCCTCTTTGATGACCTAGTGTAAGAATCTGTTCAGCTCCTCCCAGTATCCCTCCCCCCTCCACTCCCCACAAGACACACACACACACACACACACACACACACACACACACACACACACACACACACACACACACACACACACACACACACACCACTTAGGTCTAGAACAGTTGGCTTTCTTGAATCCCGTCTCTGAATCCTAGGCCCAAGAAGGCGTCTGTTGAGGCTGTGAGGCAGAGGCTGGCCTCAGCTCTGCCTGTCCAGTGGCTGCTCACGCTGCTTCCTGAGGAAGGCAGAGGCCAAAGCATCAGTGAATTTGGACATGCCCTTCAGGTCAAGGAGCTTGAGCAGAGTCTAAGGGCCAGGGCCAAGGGCTTTCTGTATTTTATGTTGGGATGGTTTGCTGCTTTTTGCCCCCCTCTACAGTGAGAGAAATTTTACTCCAAATCAGGCCGAAATATTAATTTCTCCCTTTTTGTCGGAATCCTGCTGTTGCAGTGAGAAACGTTCCTGCCAATGTTCCTTTTTCTTTAATTATAATAGATTTTTAAAAATAGAACTGAATTAAAACAGAACTGTTTTTCCCTTTCAGAATCCATTTGGTGACTTGGAGGTTTTGACAGTGTGAGCACATCCTTTAGAACATGAAGGGAAGGCCCTCAAGAAGGGGATGGGGGAGTCCGTGCTCCCAGAGCTTGGGCTTGGGGCTTTCATCGGCTGCCCACTACCTGTGGGAGCTGGGACGGCGCTCTGTCCCTCCACTGGCCTCAGCTTCCTCTTCTGAAAAGTAGGTAAGTCAGTCAACTTGATTTCTAGAGTATTTGTGACGTGACTTTTTAAATCCCACGTCATTCTTATCCGTGTCCTTCCATGACATTTTCACACAAGGTACATCCCATGCGTGAGGCCTCGTGATCCGGGAAGGTAAGCAGGGTCCCCCATGGACCACGCGTTCTGCCTTTGTGCTGACTCTCGCGTTTTCTTCATCAACAACTGGGCCGGTCAGACGGGCCTTGGACTTGTCTTTTATTCTCACTCTTCTGTTCCTAACTGGACAAAGTGGATGGCCCTAAATCAGGGAATGGCTGAGCACACGCAGTGTCATGGAAATTCCCGTGTCCTAACACGGGCTAAATATGAAGAATTCGGAGAATCAGGGACGAGCTTGTATGAATTGATGCAGAATGACGTGAGCAGAGCTGGGAGAACCACAGACACGCCATGACTAACAACGTAAGTGAAGATGGCCACTCAAGGCTATCAGACTCTAATTAATTTTGACAATCTCTCTTTTCTTTTTTTGGAGGGTGGAGGGCAGGGCAGTCAGGGATAAGTGACTTGCCCAAAGTCACACGGCTAGTAAGTGTTACATGTCTGAGGTTGGATTTGAACTCAGGTCCTCCTGACTCCAGGGCTGGTGCTCTATTCACTGCGCCACCAAGACGCCCCTGACAATCTCTTTAGAAGGATCAGTGATGAAACAGTCCTCTTTCCTGACAGCAAAGGGAGTCAGGGACCATGATGCTAGAATGTGGTGTCTGTCTAGAGATGTGGTCACTTGGTTGGCTGATTTTGCTTACAGGTTTTCTTTGATGCAAATGAAGGCTTGGTGGGCTTCAAGGAAGGTGACAATGATGTCGAACAAAATGCCTTTAAGCCCCTCAACCACGCATTCGCTCGCTGTTGGAGCCAACTTCTGGCCAGCTTGGGTCTTTGCAGAATTCTTGGAAATTATGATTCTTTGTGTTTCCATGATGCGTTGCCCCACAACACACCACTGTGAGAACTTTGGCTTTAAAACTGGAGCTGGCATGGGTAGCAATAAGGAGTGTAAGACCATGGAACCCAAAGCAGCCCGTGATTTCACCAACGCCATCATGTTCATTGGCTATCTCCAGCACCTGTGGAAGAAATCCCTATCAGGGTTTTGACTAACCCAGTGGGCTACAAGCTATATTGTCCCCTTGTTTTTTTTTTCCTGGAATCAGAATTATTAATATTTTTTTGACTTTGACCCCAGATTCTGTCTTCAAGTGTCAGGAAAATCTCCCCCAAAGAGACAAAAAAAATGAGAATAAATGATGCAAATTTGTTGTGGTTGGTGGGTGTGAGGGTGGTCTGACCTTAATGAGTAGCTGTCAGATTTATCAGCAGGAGGTTGTGGTGAAGTGCCCCAGGGCTTTCTGCTTGACTCTGGACTGTTTGATTTTTGTTGGAGACTTAATGCCATAGATACGGCAGTCTCAACCGGTACATGACCGAAAGCTGGGAACAGTACTTAACACAGTGAGGGCCTTGACAGTTTAGAGCGCCGGGTGGAATCTAGATGAAATTCAATGGGAATGCATAGAAATTCTTGAAGACTAAGTTTTTAAAAAGTCAATGCCATTAGCGCAGGACAGAGGAGACAGGACTGAAGAAGAGTTTGCCTGAGAAAGATCTGGGGGTTTTAGTGAATCTTCAGCTCAGTCTAAGTTAGTAGTAAGTCCCAGGGCTTTGCCCATGGGCCCCCAGAGTCCTGGAAACACTGCAGCACCTTTCATTGCTTATCTAGTGGACATTGCTCCCCGCCCACAGGCCCCAGCCCCAGGTGGTAGGGAAGGCACTGGGGGGAGGGGGGAGTCATGTGTGGAGGGGAACCAATTTTGGCTAAGCCTGTGATCGCTTTGGTGTAGAAATCCTTCTGAGTAAATTCCCCCCCACTCAGGAAAGTCAGAGACCACTCAGCAATGGAGACTTAGCTCCTGGGAGATCAAGAAAGGTCCTGGATTTGCCCAGAGTCCCACGATCAGGACGGATGCTGGATGTCTGCAGCCCAGGTCATCCCTAGCCCTGGGTTCAAAGACTTAGAGCTGAAAGAAGCATGGAGGCTGCTTGGTCCCACCATAGCATTTTCCAGGCCAGGAAACCGAGGCCCAAGGAATGTGTGAGTGATGAACTCACCGTGATTTACAACAGAACTAGACTTTACACGCAGGTCCTCTGAGGGACCTGAAGCTTGTGCCTAAGCTTCAGCATCTCAGGCTGTGCTGAGCTGGGAAATATTTAACAGTCGGCTCTCCAGATTGTAAATACACACTTGTGTGCACCCATGTGTACGCACATATGGATGGCAATGCCTGACACACTTTTCAGTTTAATTTTCATTATTAACCTTTTCTTTAACATTCTATTAAATCAACAAAACAGTAAACCAAGCCTCCATTTGTAATTTGCCTGTTTCCAGGGCGTCAATACTCTCATGGAGAATTTAACAATCAGCTCTTCCCAGCTGATCACAGCACCTGCTCAAGTCAGTGCCTGCACAGTGGCTGGCTCCCCAGCTACAGCCCTGGAGTGGACACAAGTCGGCTGCTGCTGGAGACACTTGCACCTGCTTATTTCTAGGCAGCTTGCCTCACCTGGGCTAGCTGACAGAAGCTTCATCTGATCCCCACCAGCCCAATAACTGGCCAGGGGTCCTGGCTTGTGGGCTGCCCTCCTCACACACCCAGGAGGAAACTGGTGCGCTGGACCCTGCAGAGCGTGGCATGTGTCCTAGCAGATGGGCAGGCATTCTCTCGAGAGAATGTGCTCAGGCCTCAGTAGGAGGAGGCATCTCCCAGGGGAGCTCCTGACCTCAGCAGTTCTTGGCCACCTCCCACATATCATGGGAAAGCTCAGAGACCCTGCCTCACACACCTTCCAGAAGCCTCTTACTTTTCAGACTCAGCCTGGCAAAAAGAGGCCTCCTGGATCTTTTAAAAATATCTATTCCCCATTGTCAGCAGAATTCCAGCAGTCAAAACACAGGTCTGTTTGGAAAGCTGTGCCTGGCCTCCCATACAAGGAGGGGCCCTTGTTATTCAGGCAGTTTCTGCTTGCTCAGGATACCACAGTTTTCCAGCAGACAGGTCTGTCCTGAAGTGCTTCCCATCCCTCAGCACACGCTCTCCTCTCTGCTGAGAATAGAGAATTCGCAGCGTTGTGGGAGCTATAAATATGATCCCCAAAATAATTGTTTAGTTTAAGCTGTTCCTCAAATATGCCAATAGTTTGGAGATGTTCTTTACAGCAGTGGAAAATTAGGTAGGTAAATAATTTAGGTGCCCCCAGGCAGCATTTTTTCCAAACCACAAAAGAAAACCGACCCGGGATGCAGGGAATATGAATTGAGGCTGTTATTGTGGAGGTGGGGAGAGATAGCATCGACTTACCAACCTGCAAGCCAGCTCTGTGAGGCTGGGCCACCCCTTCTATTGAGCAACCTTCTCCCCATTTCCCAGGGGCAGGCCTTGCTCCAGCTCTGCCTCCCTCAAAAACAAGACGTTCTTCACAGATGATGCTTTCAGACTGTTGGGGCCTCCCTTCATCGTGCGACCACCTTGGTTTTTGAACCAAAATGTGTGCTCTTCATGCGTAGGTCCTGCTGGGCGCCCTCTAGAGCAATGACATGATGTTCCTGCACAGTGAGTGGACTTCAAGTCGGAGTGCTCCCTGGCCCTGAGGGGGTGCTTCTGTAGGTAGTCGTTGGCCTAGGACAGAGCTAGAGGAAAAGGTAGGAGGTTCTCCAGGTTCACAAATCATATCTGATTATAGACAGGTGGCCCGGGGGAAGGGGTGCAGTGCTGGCCCTGGGGTCAGGAGAGGAGACTTCAAAAGGTGCTCCTGCTCCAGATCAGCTGGGTGATCTTACTGGGCGCTTCCCTTCTCTGAGTCTGCACCCCATCCTAAGATGCATCATGTACCTTCCCGGGAGGCTGCAATCTGCTTTGGTAAGGGAGGTGCCATATAGGGAGTTTCCCCACCGTCATGTTTTTACATATCAGTCACTGAGCACTAATTCAGTGTTCATTATGTGCCCCTATAGGCCTGTGCTAAGAGCTGGGCACACATGCCCTCACACTTTTTTTGTCATGAATTATTAAATACACTAAAGGATGTCTATCACTGGCCCCCAAGGAGGCTGGAATCAGCGATCATCTCAACCTGGGCTTTTAGGCTGTTGTGAGCAGCATCCAGATGGCACCAAGCTAGGGAGGGCTGGTATCTGAATTAGGACCAGCTGACCGCCAAGTGCTCCACCTTCTCTGTCGGCCATCCTCCCAACGCCAGGGCCTTGCTTCGGGGGGATTCACAGTGAAAACAAAGGAACAACATGGACCTTCCTGTACCTGTGGGTTGAGAGATGAAGGAAGGGGAAAAGCTTTGGAGAGTGGGTGCCCTTAAAGGACACCCTTCCAGAGACAAATTGCTGGTCAGACTTCATTGTATGATTCGGTATAGGACATCGCGGGAGCAAAGGGAGGATCCTGTCAAAAGCCGACTGGGAGGGTAACCCATGCACTGAAGAGCTTTCGTCTCTGGCGAGGCTGCTAGATCACCTCTCCTCCTCACGGCCTTGGGCGCACCTTGCCTGACCCCCTAAACCCTGACAGGCAGTCCACAAACACCTGATGTGGTAGGAGGGGAGATAGGCTCCGACCGGGGCTGCTAAGGGCCTGGGAAGGCAACAGCAAGAGTTAGGGAATGCTCGCTTTATTTGTGTTTAGCAGCTGGGGGTTATCTCTGTCATGTTTCAGACGTTAGCTGAGCCCGAGGTCCTGAGCCTGGGAAAGCAGGACTTTCTTTTTCTTCCCTTTACCTCCCCACCCCCCAGCACTCAGGGCTTCCCCTGATACCCTGGTGCAGATGTCTTATTCATTACACAGGCTTTAGGTGGCAAAGCTTATCTCCTTCATGTACAGGGATGGCACACATCTTTGCTCCAGGCTGCTTGGACGAGACCCCATTGGACAGTGTCTCCACTGGAGCAGACGGTGGATGTTTGGGGGAAGCAGCTTGGTCTGGGGCTGGAGCAGTCCATGTGGAGCTGGGGGGGGAGGGGAGAGGGCCCCGGCTTCTCCCACACTCAATAGGAATGAGACCCTGAATGAGATGAGTCATTCCACCTACCCGAGCCTCAGTTTCCCCATCTGTGAAATGGAAGCAAGCACACTCTTTTTGCTTGTCTCCCAGGGTTGTTGGGAGAAAGGTGATCTACAGACATCCGAGTGTTATACAAATATGGGTTATTCCTTGCCTTTTTTTTAAAGGTATTTAGAAAAGTTCGAAAACACCCTCAGTAGCACAGAGCAGAGCCGTTTGAGCGTGACTGGTACCTGGGCCAGGCAGCCTCTAATCACCAGCTATAGGCACATTCTATCCGGGGCTGCTGGTGGGAGAGGCGGGACTTCCTAAGGGGCCAGAGCCAGTGACCCCGGCGCCATTGCGGACAGTCCTCCCTGGGCGGAGATCCTGAAGCTATGGGGAAGTTGTTGGGGGAGGAGCTGAGGAAGTCCTGGTCTGGTGACTCTAAATCTTTAGTAGTTTACTTTCAGAGCTCATTATTCCTGTTAATCCAGTGGTAATCTCAATTGTTTCTCTGTGCTGAGCAAGTGCAAATGCTATCTAAATTTGGACACCCTGGAGCAAAGCGCTGATGGCCCTGCCTTTGTTATAGGAGCTTTCCAGCTCATCCTTAGTGAGGGGAAGATACAAGCACAAGGGAGGGGGCTTTGTGGAAGGGAGGGCGGCTCAGTGCATTCATCTAGATGGCAGAGCCTGAAATGTGCAGACGAGAAGGGAGCCCTGATATGGGATTCCCCCCCCACCCTCTCACACACCTGCCCCTCATGAGGAGGAAGGGATGGAGGGATGGAAAGAGGCCACCCAGAGTGTGGCTTTGTCTGTAGCATCCAAAGGAGAAAGAAGCTAATGTTTTATTTACCCAAAGCTAGGCTCCAAACCCTGGGGGCAGCTGGATCAGCTGTAACATCACAGCGGCCTCCAGAAGGGACGGAGACTGTGGGGAATTGTGTCAGGGCTGGGGGGCCGGACAGGCTGCCAGGGGCCCAGGATGCATCCGCAGGCAGCCAGGGTTGCCAGGGCAACTCCTCGTTAAGAGGGAGGGGAGGGCTAACCTCTGCTGTCTCCATCTTCGGGAATAGAGCGCAGGTGTGTGTGCGTGCATCTGGGCATGGCTCACCCACTGCACAGCTGGGGCAGGCCTAGGGGCCCAGGAAGCTGCGATCCAGGGAAGGGCAGGGCTCTGCTCTGGCAAGGGTGGTTGGCATCCTGGAAGCCCCTGCAGGGTGTCAGGAGAGAGCAGGCGACCTTCCCTTTCCTCCCTCTTCTCTATGCTGGCTTCCTCAAAGTGTTCTCCTCTGGAAGGTCCTCCCGAGCTGGACCTGCTCTGGATACAGTCACGAAGGCAGTGTCTTCTGGCCTCAGCTGTCCCCAGAGGAGTGCTTCCCCCTCAATCAAAGCCCTACCCCTGAGTAGGGAAAGGACCCTGATCTCTGTCAGCCAAGAGGGACAGCGGTGACAAAATGGCACATTCTGAATTACAGGTGCATTCCAGGGATGGGGATGCCAGGGGGACGGCGGCATGGAGCTGGGAGAATACAAGGCAGGCTGACCCATCGAGCCTGGGATGGCTTGGCCCCAGGGAAGGACAAACTGCTGAGCCCAGCTGGGGCAAAGCACCCACCCAGGGTGGCTGCCTCCTTTGTCTCTTAAAGGGACCTTCTGGCTTCCCACTTGAGAAAGTGAATCTACATTTGCTAAAGTATCATGGATGAATTTGTGGTCAGCCTAGACCCAGCAAAAGTGTTAAGCACTTTCAGCTCTTGTTCCTCCCTGAGTTCCTGGGTCTTCCACTGCCCCAGGAGCCATACCTTCCATGCCCTTCCCCGACAATCTATCCCATCTCTCTGATAAGCTCCTCGGTGACCAAAGAGGGAAAACAATATTCCACCCTTGTGAACCTTGGTTTCCTTATCTGTAAAATGGGGAAGATAATACCTGAGGTGTCTCCCTCTCACTGTGCTGTTTCAGAGACAGGATATGTTGAATGCTTCGTAAACCTGAAAGTGCTTCAGAAACATCAGGAGGGAAGAGTAAGAGTAATCATGAAAAGGGACCCACATGTACAAACAAAATTATAGCAGCCCTTGTATAATGGAGACTGAGGGGACACCCATCAGTTGGGGAGGAGCTGAACAAGCTGTGGTATGTGACTGTGATGGAACACTATCATTCCATAAGAAATGATGAGCAGGCAGACATTAGAGAAACCTGAAAAGACTAACATGAACTGATGCTGAGCAGTCAGACAAGCAAAACCAGGAGAACGTTGTATCCAGTAACAGCCACATTGGGCGATGATTATCCATGAATGACTGGGCTCTTCTCAGCAACACAATGATCCAAGACAAGTACAAAGGACCCAAGAGGGAAAAAACGCTCTCCCCGTCCAGTTAAAAAACTGATGGACTCTGAATGCAGATCGAAGCATAGTTTTTTCACTTTATTCTTTCTTGTGTTTTTTCTTTTTATCTGTTTCTTCTTTCACAACTGTGACCAATATGGAAAAATATTTTACATGATAGCACATATATAACCTGTATCAAATTGCCTACCATTTTAGGAAGAGGGGAAGGGAGGGAAGGAGAAAAATCTGGAACTCAAAATCTTGTAAAATTGAGTGCTTAAAATTGTCTTGTAATTGGGGAAAAGCACTTAAAAATAATAGTCCTAGTGCCAATAACAGAAATAATAAATCCATACTTGCAGAAATGCTTTGGCTCTCACTCTTGTTTTCTAGAAGCAGAGCTGTGGAGTATTGTGCCTGGACAGGGGATTGAGGATATTTGGGGATCTTCTGGAATGCCTCAGTTCCCAGCAGGAGGGGCCCATCTTCTCTCCTCAGCCAGCCTTGGACCCATGGCAGGTATCCATATCAGTCAGCCCCATTTCCTCTGCCTACCCCCCTTCCTTTGCTGTCAGTTTGGTGAACACAAGTTCATTTTTCTCCATGTAATTGCCACCCAGAAGGCAGCTATCGTCAGCAGAATTAGACCAGCAAGACCCTTGAAGTGACCACGGTATTTGGGGAAGGCCACACACTCCCAGCCCAAAAGCTTATGCTCCTGGGTGGCCGGACCATAGATCTCTTCTTTTCTCTATGAATGAAAAGACTCTTCCAATCTCTCGGAGAGAGGAGCACAGGGCTTTGACGTGAATGGCTGGCCAGACTGCTATTCATCAGGGCACTGGGGCCTCTGGGGCATCATCTGTCACTGTCCATCTCCCAGACTTCCCCTTCCCATTCACACACAGCAGGCTGAGCAGTTGGCAGCCTGGGCAAGCAGGTCTGGCACCCATTTGTGAGCCGTGTTTTCAGCGTGGGCCTTCCCGTTTCACACCAGCCCTTGTCCTCTTTCGGTCTCCTCACACCTTCTGTTCCCAGCTCCTTTCCCTCTTTCAGCCCCTGCTCTCCCTTCTGCCTCCTCCTCCTCCTTCTTCTGAAGCAGAAGATTTTGGTCCAGACTTCAGGCTGTCCATGCAGTGCTCCCCCTTCTCTGCAGCCCCTCACCCCCCAACACACACGGTCTTCTTTTTCACTCCGCCATTGGGCCATGAAGAGGACCCTCTCTTTGCTGACATCAGCCCCTTCCCTTGACCGCATCACCTTTATTCTCCTCCAGAGGTTTGCCCTTTGTCCATTCCCTTTCTCTAATTTCCAAAGACTCCTTCCCTTCTGCTTACAAACACACCGAGGTCTCTCCCATCCTTAAACAGAAGTTCCCTGACAAGCCAGGAGGTGTCTCATCCCATATCTTCCATCTATCTTTCTCCATCTCTCTTCTCTTCCGCTGCCTTGAGACAGGAGCATGGGCTGGACCTGAGGATTTCTTTGGCATAGGATAGCCCTGATGTCAGACAGCACCATCACTGCCGATCCTTGAGAGCTGCCCAGAACCTCCAGAGCCTTCCCACTTTGCTTGGAGAGGTTCCATGTCAGTCCAAGATCTCACTGCCAGTCTGGGTCAGAAGCTCGGCTGGAACTCAGCCCTTTGGGGCTCCTAAACCAGCTCTCTATCAGCTCAGCCATCCCCAGTCTACTCCCAGCCAACATGCTACTCCTTCCTCCCTTCCTCCTCCCTTCTCAGCCCTCTGCAGACTGGCTGCTGATCTCATCATTCAAGCAAAACTACTTTGGGCTAAGTTAGCAACAGCCTCTAGAATGTGGAAGCTGACCAGGACTCTCTCAGCCCTTACCCCCTCACCCCACCCGTCCTTCTAGACCAGCAGTTCTCAACCTGTGTTGAACGACCCTTTCACAGGGGTCACGGGGTCGCCTAAGACCATCGGAAAACACCTATTTCCAATGGTCTTAGGAACCGAGACACCACTCCTCTGTCCGTCTCCAGGAGGGTCTGCCCACATGCAGATCTGCTCACATGCAGATTAAAGGGTCACAGCATTAGGAAGGTTGAGAACCACTGTTCTAGACAATGTTTTCCTTCCTGGGGTTTCCATCCCACCAGACTCTGGCTTCTCCCCATCTTGTCCTCCCTGTTCTGCTCTCTTCTTGGCTAGATCACCATTTATGCCTCATCTCTTCTGCCCTGCACTCTTCACATCCTTTCTCAGATCTCTCTCTCTCTCTCTCTCTCTCTCTCTCTCTCTCTCTCATTGGTCTCAGAATTCATTGGTCATCTCTTTCATGTGTGTATACACAGTTTCTCTCCAGAGTCCCAGGCCCTCAACACTAACTGCTTGTCAGATATCTCCAACTGGGTCCCTCCGTGTTCCTCCTGCCCTCTCTTCTTCCCCACCTCTCCATTTCAGTCTTCAGAAGGTTCCCAAACTCAGAATCATCCTGAGTCTTCCCTTATCCATATCCCAATGCCACTTCCACAAGATCTCAAGCATTCCATCTCCTTTACTCACAGGATCACCACTAATTTACTTTATCTCTAGTGAGACTCTTGTTTCTCCTTAGTTACATCAAAGTTCCTTGAGGGCAGGCACATGCTTTGGTTTTTCTCTTTATAATCCTTAGCACCTAGCCCAGTGCCTGGTACAGGGCATGGGCATCATAAATACTCATACAATGTTGAATAAAAGAAGGGGTCCCCAGTGATCCTTGGCCTTTGGCCTTTGGGTTAGCGTTCTAGTGGGAAGGACAACGCACTCTATCAGGTCACTTTGGGGAATTCTGGGCTTATGAACTATGGTAGCTACAGAACATGGCTGGTCCCCTTTGGCCACAGACCACTCCACGTGACTCAGGTGGCCCCTTGCCCAGCCTGCCCTCTCAAACCTGGATGGCACCTTCACAATTTCCCAGTGGCCCCTACTCAGCATCTCAGCTGCACACTTGTTTGTCTGTGTGCTTTTTCCCTGTTTCACTGACAGAGTTTGCTTTCCAGGTAGAACTTGGTAGTCTCTGAACTCTCTTTCACTAGTGATAATGACAACAGTAAGACTGATAATAAATAGCTGCTTTTTCTGTGGCACATTCATGTTTTAAAAGTACTTCACTTGGTCTCATCTTCTCATCACGGTGATCCTGGGACATGGGTGTCCTGGTTATTTTAGAGAGGAAAGAGGGGAGGTTCGGAGGTGTTGTGACTTGTCCAGAGCCTTACAGCTGGTAAATGGGCAGGTTTTCAGTCGGACTTCTCAGTTCTGCCTGATCATGATGTTCCCTGGCCATCGTTCCATGCTTCCATTTCAGAGATTCTGCAAAAGTGGTCACATTTCTGAGGATGGTGAGGAGTGGGGGGCGGGCTAGAGGGCGAGCAGGAGGCTATAGAAAGGGGTGAAGGAGACAAAAGGAGATCCAGTCTTTTCTTTCTCCACTTTATCTCGAGTCTTGAAGATTAACCAAAGACTTGTAGCATTACCCTGTAGGGAGCAAGTGAGCTTTATAATGAAGGGTCACGTGATGATTCTGATGGACAGATTGGGTCGAGGAATCAGGAAAACCAGGTTAAGCTGCTGTGACAATCAGTGCCTGAATTAAGAGCAGTCAGGGCTAAGCATTTCTGCTACCCTGGATGGACATGAGCTTTGTCCTGAGCTCAAATCCCAGTCCTTATTCTTTGGGAGTGAACATCAGTTATGAGATAAGGTTCACATGGAAAGCCAGGAACATCCACCAGGCAAGAGGACCGTTTGCTGACTTACCCAAACAGCCCAGGGAGAGCCAACACGAGGACAAATGGGAGAGCGATGGGGGCTGCATGCCCTGGGCGGGGGAGGCCTTCATGTGCACGTGGGGTGTGTGGCCACAACTTGCTTAAGGAAGCATTTTTCTCCTGCCCACTAATTGTTTTCTTTTCCCTCTGGGAGGAAAGAGGCAGCCAAATGCTCATTTAACATCAAACAGTGAACACACTCAAGTTGCCTTCATAGAATCTGCCTCTCATTTTTCACATGATTGGGAACCGGGCAGATCCACACATGCCGAGCATCTCCCGGCCTGCCCCATCCCAGTATTAAAACAGCACAAGGGGAAGCACTCAGGGGCTACCTGCATGTTCTTGGTGATAGCTCCTGGAGTGCAAAGAGGTGGCCGTCAGGTGCTTCACTCTGGAGCGGGCGCGATCTTCGTAGCGATCGTGGACACTGATATTGATCTTTAAAGTTTACAAAGAACTTCCACATCCATTTACCTCATTGAGCCTCACAGCCGCTCTGCCAATAGAATCACCACTGTACAGATGAGGGAACTGAGACCATGGAGTAAGAGATTCTAGTACTGCAAGCTATTCGGGGTCATTGAACTCAAGCACCTTATTTGAGGGCTTCTCAGATTCAAGAGATCAAGTGACTTAGCCACCATCACCCTTCTGAGCATCTGAAGGGGGATTGGAAGCTGGGTCTTGCAGCATCCAAGCCCAGGCTGTTTTTTCCTCTCAACTCTCACACCATGCTACCTCTCAAAGCCAATTGAATGTCCCAGGGTTACATGCTAACACAAGAGTCAAAAGGCAGACCCAGCCAGGACTTTCTATATTATTTAACAGTAAGACTTGGATGAAGGTCCTTCTGCCAGCTCTCATAGCTCCATTTTTGACCTTTTCACAAGTAATATGAGTTGGCATGCAGTGGTCTGTGTTAATCACACCAGACTGAAGTGCAGGCTATTCACAGACATATTTTGGGAGCCTCCTGAGCAGCTGAGTGAGTGCTGTAAGTATGTCCTTCTGAGATATTGCAACACAGATGCAATGGGCCCCTCACACTGAATGACTACCTGGGCATTATTTGGGTAATGAGGAAAGCAAAGTGATATTTCACTTCCATTGTGCTAGATGATAATTCTGGAAGTTAGACTTCTCTAATGAAGTTGTCCTCTGATGCTTCCGTGTTTCATTGAGGGATAGAGGTGAAGTCAACATTTCCATGGCGGTGCCATGACAGTGCTGTTCAGGAAGCTCCACAGAACCAGACCTGACCACACTCAGACAGGCCGATCCCCAGAGAGAGTCCTTGGGGAGACAGTTGGCTAGAGAGATACTTTCTTCAATGTAGTGGAGCTGCATCCAGCATCAGGGCAGGGTGCGTGCATCCTGCCACGTCACAGAGCTTCGAAATGCTGAAGAAACCCTTGTCATCTACTCAGTCTGCCTCCAAATCTCAGCAAGGGACATATTCCCTCGATGGTTCTACTCCCAGGCCATCATCCTCATTAACCAACTCTTCTTTCATAGAAAACCTGCCCAATACATTGATCATTCTATGGGAACCCCACATCTGGCCCCAGACACTCTTAGCTTTTATCATGTTTGCCTCAACTATACAATGAGAATGATCACATTCTTAGAGCTCTTGTGAGGAACAAATGAGGTAATATTTGCTAACAAGCGCCTAGCACGGTGCTTGGCACATAGTAGCGTGCTATCCAAACACCACAATGGCATCATGATGCTATAACCACAACCACCACCATTTATGTAGCACTTTAGTGTTTGTAAAATGCTTTAAAACAGCATCTCATTGGCTCATCACCACAAACCTGGGAGGTGGGTGCTGTCATTATTACGGTTTTACAGGGGAGGAATGGAAGCAGAGACATGTGGCTTGCTCAGGGACACACAGAGAGTGAACATCTGAAGGGGGATTTGAATTGAGGGCTTCCTGGCTCCATTTCCAGCGTTACATCCCCAAACTGGGACCTCAGTAGGTCCTGACCATTTACAGGGAATCCCCTTTCCACTTGGACTCTGTGAGGTCGCCATATGTTGGTTACATCTTTGGCAAAAATAAATTTCTTTTTTTATGAATCATTTGATATTTTGAAAATGAGAAGATTATTGAATACAATTATCTCTGTTTTTGCATGTCCCAAGTGTTTAGCAGAATCTTAACATATGGGAACCTCTTTTGGGAAAACAAACAGCCTTTAGACTGTTTTCTAAAGCCAGTCAAACAGATTTTTTGTTTGGGTTGGTAATTAGTAAACATTGAGTATAGCGGGTCAGCCAATTGTGTGACTCTTAAAATGTGGTGTGCTCTAGAAAACTGCTTGGGAAAGCCTCCTGCCTATTCCTTGAGTTTTCATCAGTCCATCGTCCTTTACAAGGGCAGAGGCATGGTAGCTGGGGGCACCCCTGCTTTAGAGCACAAACTATTTGTAAATCAATACCTAAGAAACTGGCAGAAAATTACAAGCAGCAGCATCCCCAAATACAGCAAAAAGCAGTGGAGGGGAAAATGAGCCTGCGCCAAGCTTGACATAAGCCTGAACTAGGCAAGGTCATCACAAGAACATTCGAAGTCTAAGAATGTGATCATCCCCATTGTATAGTTGAGGCAAACATGATAAAACATTCTGAAATGAGCTGGATGGCAAGTAGCTGGAACATGTCACAGATCTGCCACATGTCAACAGCAGTCTATTCTTCTCATTGATTCAATAACAATGAAAACCGTGCTTCAGGAGAAGGTGAATTTCCATTCTCCATTAGTTCTGTGATTTCCCGGTTTGGAGGCTCTTTTTCACCATGTTTAGACTTGAACATTCCATTATCTAATATACTCAGTCAAGAGGAAATGATACTTGAGAAAATGAGTTAAAAAGAGTGTTGACACATTCTGCCTTTGGATTTCTCAGCTGTGTCGACCATCCAGGAGGCTCCATCCCTGGTAACTGTACCTGCCTCCCATTTCCTTAGAGCTACATGCTCCTGACTCGCTCGTCCACTTTCTGAGTCCAGTCAGAAGCAGTCCCAATACTAGTTGAGCAGCAGACAAAAGCAGGCAGAGAAGTCTGGGAATGGCAATACTTTGTAAGCAGAGTCTTTGGAAGCCTCTGCCAGAGCCCAGCAAATGTGGAAGCAAGGGTGGGGTATAGTTTAGTGCATTGGAATGCTCAGCCTTCTGTCTGGCAGCGTGCTTTGTCCCTGATCTTTCCAGGTATTTCTGAACTCCTAGCACCATCTTGTTCCCACAGTATCACAGTGACATAGTATCAGGCTGGGGCTGAGTATTAAAGGGTCTAATTGTAATTTAGGACTTTACCTGAATGACTTTCTATTTCCAGCATTAACAGACCAAAGGTGATCTAATAGTGTTTATGGAGCTTCCTTTCCATCCATCCTCTAGGCATGGGCAGTAGGGGTAGGGCAGTTAAAAGGATGGACATATTCTTAGCTCAGAGGGCTTGGGCTTCAAAGGGCCAGCCTTTATCTCTGAAGGCTGCAGCTATCAGACTTCAGGGCAAAGAGTTGTCCCACAAGAATGTATTTAATAATTTCTTTTTTTTTCCTCTCCAGGATTTCTTTTTAGCCTGGGCATTAGCTTAGAATCATTGCTGCTCTCATTTCTCTAAGAGGTCATTTTGACCTTTTCTCTATAATACAGTTTTCTTGTCAGATGGGCTCATAGCTGATACTTTTATAAGTGTTAGACAGAGAATAAAAATGAATAGGAATGACAGAGCTTTTATTTTCCACTTTGAATAGGTTGCATGGGTACCCCCAAACAGAAAAGCTTACTTAAGTGGCATTAGAATCATTACCATACATTTGGTCCTAAGGAAACTGGCCAAGTCTTGGGTGTATTCCCAGTTATGTTCTAATGATACAGCAGTAGCCATACAGGGAAGATTCTCAGTTCTAGCGTTACATACATCTGGGTTATTCTCTCCAGATGAGAGGAAATAAAGAACCTTATGCTAAATGCTTCTTATTCCCTTCCCAAACCCCCTCACTAAAACACTTCAATCAGCCCTACAAAAGATCCATTGACAAGTGTGGAAAATGGAACAAGTAACAGCTCTTGAGTCAGAGAACCCAGATTCAAATCCAGCCATAGAGACTTCTGCCTAGGTGAACCTGGGACAGTCACACCCCTGCCTGGGCCTCTGTTTTCTTATGTGTAAATGAAGAGGCCTTTGAGATCCCTCCGGGCTCTAGACCCTTCTGCTACATTAGCCTCAGTTCTTGTACATGGGTGAAATGATAATTACCCCTTTTTTTGCATTGGCAAGTAAGCAGGTACTTAGCACCTTGTTTCAAGTTAAGCAAACTAGCAGGTACTTAGCAGTTAGTAAATGATCAAGCCACTTTTGGGGAAACAGGAGGTGTGAACTCCTGTCTCCTGTTACTGACTTAACAGGAAGGGGTTGGCTGAAACAGGAAGCTAATTCTGTGTGTATATAAGAAAAGCCCCAGAGAGGCACAGTCAGAATTTCTTGAGGTCAGAATCTGGTGGAAAATGAAATTGCTGCTGCCAGAAAGGCTGAAGTTGCTGCTACTGGGAAGGCTGAAGTTGAAAGCCCCACCTCCTCCCCCCTCCCCCAGGCTAGAGAAAATGATTTTGATTTTGAAAACCTGGGAAGAGTGATTTTGATTCTGGGAGCCAGCTGAGATTTCTTCTGGGTCCTAGGGCAAGCCAAACTGACAGAGCACTAAGGAGGCATGGCTGTGTTGCCTGCATTCTGTCTGTCCGTTTTCATGTAGTTTTGCCAGATTCACCAGCTGGTGAATAACAGTGCTGGTGGTGAAGAGGTCCTGGAACTTTGTTGTTGGCTCAGAAGCCCTGAAGGAGGATTTTCTTGTACGTTTACAGAAATCCTGTAAGAGGATCTTGCTGATGTTTTCAGGGGCCCTGAGACTGTTCTGCAGGCAAAGACTAAATTGATGAGGACACTGGCAATGTATATTGTGGCTTTGTTAAGCTTTGTCTCCCCAGGAACAGAGATTGCTGAGAACTTGCCTCAGGCCAAGATGAAGAAAAGACCTGTCCTTGGATGTTGAATGCTATGATGACAATGTGGTTTACTAGTGACCTAGGGGTGGAGGGTTTGTGTATTTTCTAATGATTGTACTTAATGATTAATGATACTTAGTAACTGATTGCTCAATAAGTGACTGATTGAGTTAACCTAGTATGTCCCATGAGTGGAAGACTGGCTATTGTACTCTGAGATGACTGAATGACTGAGTAAGGAGACAAACCTCCTTAGGGATACCAGATGCTTGTTCTTTGTTGAAAATATTGTGACCACTTTGGTGAAAACTATGTGGCCATTTTAATGATAAGCTGTTGTGAATATTATATTCTGAATACTGTGAATGCTGTACCTTGATTTTCTGTGAATGTTTTCCTTTGATTTGTTATGGAATAAATGCAGTACTCGTTCACTATACTATGTAATCAGAAGCTTAAAAGTTGTTCACAGCAGCCATTCTTCTGGAAAGCTGCTCATGCATGGCATTACAATGGGCTCAACCTTGAATGGGCCCCAGATGGGGACTCTCCCCAGCACCCTCTGTGGAGGGGACCTGGGCACATCCTAGGAGAGTTCTATGGCCTCAACTGGACTTGCCTATGGCCAGAGAACCCAGGAAAAACACAAAGTGAAATTCAAGAGCCTGGTTTATCTAAGATAAAGTTAAAATTTTATATCCTTAGGAAATTACATTTTCTTTGGGTTGAAAAGAAACTGTGAGGCTCCCTACCTTCCCACCCAGCACAGGAATCTTCTACCCAGAACCCCTTCAATTGACCAAGAAACCCATTCTTGAAGACTTCCAGTGACAAGAGATCACTACCTCAAAAGACAGCCCATTTCATTAAAAAATACTTCTCAGCTTAGTGATATGCTGAGTAATACTTCCTCAAAGCAAAGCACAAAGTCCAGCCTGTAACAGTGACCCACTAGTTTACGTGCTGCTCCGTGAAGCTGAGTGGAACAAGCTTGCTGCTTCTTCTATGTGCAGGCTAGTTTTTTCCTTCTGAATATTTGAAGGCACGGATTTAGGTAGAACATAAGCAGGCTTTTAGGGACCTTGCACACAGTAGGTATTTATCATGTGTTTGCTCATTTGAACAGCTCTTGTGTCGAATTGTGACTGTGTGTACACAGACACTCATGTGTGCTTGTGTAGGTATCATAGGAGATCCTCACTCAACAAGGCAGGAGTACAGTGCCCATACTTGTCCCAGATTCTTCAGACTCTCTGAGTCTGGATGGGTGGGAGAGCTGATGTTAGCACAACAGGGAAGGCAGCTCAGCTGGCTTGGAGAGGAGGAGGGAAGGTCATGAATGCAGACGGTGCCTGGAAAAGGCACCAGAGTACACTGAGGGTGAGGCCATTGAGGTACAGTATTCTGAAGGGAGGGCAACAAGCCAGGCCTCCCTTTAAACCAGTGCTTGGCATTCAGTCCATGAAAAAGGTATGGATGTGGTGGGAATGGGGGGGGAGGAGAAGGGAAAGAGAGAAAGACAGAGAGAGACAAAGAGACAGAGACAGAGAGAGAGACAGAGGAGAGATGGGAAGACAGACAGAGATATGGAGATAGAGATGACATGGCCTTCCCTTTCGTTGTGTCTTTGCATTCTGGGGTTTAGGTCTAGCCTTGGAAGGCATGCCTCATGTGTGGCTACACCTTGGTTGCAGGCCAGTTGCCAGGTGCATCAGCAGTCAGAACACCCAGAGGTCAATCAGTTGTAGACGGCAGTTACCTGCTTTCAGATCAGTTGGTGCTGCCTGATAGGCTTTTCCCTTCGGCTGTTGCCTTCCATTTATACCACATAGAGCTATTTCCTGTTCTCTCCTGTACAATGTGAGCCCCTGGAGGGGAGGTGATGGTCACAGTTGTCTTTGTGTCCCCAGAACTCAGCACCTGCCTGTGCCCAGACCATTCTCTTTCTCTCTAGGTAGGTCCAAGTGGCTAGAGGCTCTCCATGACTTCTATTCTTGTTGGTCAATCAGCAAGCATTTATTAAGTGCCTGCTGGGTGCTAGGCACTGGTCTAAATGGTGGGGATCCAAAGAAAAGAAAATCCTTTTTTTCAAGGAGGTGGAAGCCACGTTCAAACAGCTGTGATCCCTAGCATTCAGGGGGTGGGGAAAGGCTTCTTGCAGAAAGCCAGATTGGATCTGCGGCTTGAGGAAGCCTGAGCAGCTAGGTGGTGCAGTGGATGAAGCGTCAGGTCTGGAGTCAAGAAGACTCCTCTTTCTGAGCTCGAGTCTGGCCTCAGACACTCACCAACTGGGTGACTCTTAACAAGACCCCTGTGGGCCTCAGCTTCCTCCTTTGTAGAATGAGATAGAGAAGGAGATGATCAGCCACTCTAGGATCTTCGCCAAGAAAACCCCAAAGGGCATCATAAGGAATCAGACCCACCTGGAGTCACTGACACCTGAAGAAGGCAGGACACGGGAAGGAAAGGACAATAAGCTTTTATTAAGCACATGCTTTGTGCCAGGCTGTGCCAAGCTCTGTACCAATGGTGTCCCTTTGGCTCAGCAGAGAGAGAGATGTGCAAGCATGGGGGACAGCCAATGAAAGCCTCTGGATTGAAGAGGTGGAGTGCTGAGGGCCACAGGGAGGAGGGCATCAAGAGGGGGCCACAGTGGGGGGCGATGGTGAGAGGGGCCACAGTGAGGGGAGCCATGGCAAGGGAGTCTCAGGGGGCCATGGAGAGGGGGGCCATGGCAAGGGGGGACTCAGCAGGCCATGGCAAAGGGGGATGTGGAGTGGGGGTTACAATGAGAAGGCCGTGCTACTGGAAGGCAGAGTTCATGGAGTGGGGGCAGGGCAGGAGGGGGCAGGTGACATAGGGATTTCAAAACCAAAGAGAGGATTTCAAAAATTTGATCCTGGGATCCATAAGGAGCCACTGGAGTTTTCTGTGTTGGATGTGACTTGGTCAGATCTGCATTTTAGGAAAATCACCTTCGTGGCTGACTATAGGCTGGATGGGAGTGGGGAGAGGGAGAGGCAGGCATACCCCCAGCAGTGATTGCAGGAGTCCAGGCATGAAGGGATGAAGCCTGCCCTGGGTAGGGGCAGGGAGCAAAGGAAGAAGGGGGATATTCAAGAGATATTACAAAGGGAAAATCTATAGGACTTGGACATGTTTAAACAGACAGCTGAACGTCTGGGCCAACTGTTCTTACTTCCTACGAGGGGTTAAAAAATGATTGCTGGCTTAGAGAACCCAAGCAAGAGACATAAACACGCCAGCATGTGGCAGCGACTGGTCCTGCAGCGGCTCTTTATTCATCTGAATGGCCATTCATTCAGTAAAAAGCTCTGCCTCTCTGCTTCTAGGCACTCTGGGACACACCCGTAGGGATGGTGCAGTTCCTGTCCTCCTGGAGGTTACAGTCCAGTGGCGGGATGAGACCCCTCTGGGAGGAGTGCAGATGTAGAGGCCGGGAGACCCAGCTGCTCTCGTCTGTGTCTCTGCTCTCAGTGAGCCTAGCTCATACACACTTACTGATCGGTCAGTGAAAGACCTGGCAGCTCAGAGGCAGGGAAAGTCTCTTCCCACCATGCAGGCTCTGGAAATGACTGGCTGCTGTAAGTGTTCCTGAGAGACAGTGCTGTCCTTTAAGAGGGACCTTGGCAGGCTTCTTCTAAAACCAAAGGAACATCCGCAAAGACCAGTCTTTGGGAAGGTGGTGACATCCAGCCCGGCAGCTCCCCCGCTGCTGAAGGGGCTCGTAGCCAATGGTCACCTCCTTTGGGATGGCTCCCAGGGAGCAGGGGAGTGAAAGTGCCTGTGATCAAACCCCATCCTGTGTGCTATTACTGCTAAGATAATGATGTCTTTGTTACTGTGTCAGTCAATGAAAGAAAGTTTCCTAGATTGAGTTCCGAGGAGATTACAGTCAGAGGATCACCAGCAAGGAAGAGGTGCAAGAAAGCACAGGTCCAAAGCCAGGGCCTTTGGAAACCCCAAACAGGGCTACTTTGGTCAGGCCACGGCTAATGAAAGAGTATGTGTGTGTGCTCAACTCTGTAATTAGGAACAACAGCAGGGAAATGATAATCTGGTTAGAAGCCATCTGCTTCGACTGACTGGGCTCTCCAGGCCCCGGGCGCCCCCATCCCCCCCATCCCCCCCATCCCCGCTGTAAAACTCACTCGTGTAATGAAGGTGAACACAGCGCCTGCCGACCGGGGAAACACATCTGCTCTCCCCGTGGCAGGCAGGCTGTGTTTGGCCAATTTGCATGATTGCCTTTATGGGAAGTGGACAAACAAGCTGGTTAATGGGCATTCTAATGGAGAGAAAGCCTTGCAGGGGAGTGATTTTTCAGTGACAGATAGACTGGCAGATCTCAGGAGAGCTTGGGATGGAGTTTAGGGGCTGCCTGAGGGTAGTCAAGCAGGAGAAAGGCAGCCCAGCAAACAGAACCCAGAATGGGGAGAGGCAGGCTTAGCTGGGAGCGTGTGCATGTATGTGCACGTGTGTGCATGTCAGTGTGTGCAAATGTGTGTGTGCACTGTGTATAAGTGTGTGTGTGTGTGCAAATGTGTGTGTGCACTGTGTATAAGTGTGTGCGAGTGTGTGCAAATGTGTGTGCAAATGTGCATGTGTGTGCAGTGTGTATATGTGTGCAAATGTGTTCATGTGAGTGTGTATTGTGACCACCTGTGCACACGTGTGTGAGCATGTGCATGCATGCGTGCATGTATGCATGCATGTGTGAATGTGTGAGCATTGTGTATGTGTGTGTGCAAGATTGTATGTTTATGTGTGCATGTCTGTATGTACTAATACATATGCATTATACACATGCGTGCATGCGAGTGTGTAAGCATGCTCATGCATTTGTGCATGAATGTGTGTGAACATGTGCATATATGTGTGCATGTAAGTGTGTGCATGTGTTGCATTGTGCAGTGTCTGTGCATGTGTCTGTGTGTGAATGCATGTGTGCGTTCATGTGTGTGTGTGTGTGTGTGTGTGTGTGTGTGTGTATGTGTATGTGTAGAGGGTTCCAGTCCCAGTTAGCTGTAGAGCCTCTAGGATGGCGAGTTTCTGATTATTAGAGCCGATGTGGGGAAGTGGTCACAGCGATGTTGAGAGGTCGCTGACAGCCCTCAGACTGTGGTCAGCTTATGATTCTGCAGGTGAGCTCGATACCTTGTTGGTAAGAAGATTTTGTAGCACAGGCTGCTCTGAGGTAGCTCCCACAATCTGTGGCCCAGAGGCCACATGCCCACTCCCAGGGTCTCTCCAACAGTTTTCATGGACGTGCACTGTCTCTTGCCCAGGGCATGTTTTGTGATAGTTCTTCCATGCATGAAAAGTGATGGCACCTTCTCTGATTAGGGTGGCAGAGTCCCCAGAGTTTGGGAACCAGGCAAAGACATCAGAGGCTAAAAAAAGCTGGTCCAAGCTTCCATGGCAGACAGGTTTCAGAACCGTCCAGGTCAGTGAGCACTCGTTCAGTTTATGCCAAGAATGCACCAAGCCCCTACTATGTGACAGGTGCAAGGCTAGGCTCTGGGACTCCAAAGGCAGAACCTGAATAGCTCCTCCCCACAAGGAGCTATTCTGAGTCAGAAAGCCAGAGGCGGCTGGAGCCCAGAACAGAAGATAGGAGACTCGGGCAACACTGGACAAGCTGGACTCACGGGGACACGTCCAAACCCCCAGGTGACTCCTGGGCTCCTGGCCCTTCGGGTTAGACCAAACACAAATAATCAGAGCATTTGCACACCTCTCGCGGATGACTTGTGGGAGTCAGCAGAGCTTGGTTAAAATCGTGTCTGCAGAGACTGAATAATCACATAATTACCAAGGTGACCTGGACCATGTCACAGAATTCACTTGGCTTGCATGTTCCGAACCACAGTGCACAGAGCACCCTCCGGAACTCGGGGAGGTCTAATTCAAATTTGGTCTCAGACACTTACTAGCTGTATGACCCTGGGCATGTCACCTAACCTTTGTGTACTCAGTTTCCTCATCTGTAAAATGGGATAGTAATAGCACTATCCCAACGATGTTGTGAAGATCAGACAAGAGAAAGTTTGTGAAGGACTTAGCTCAATGACTGGTTCCCTGCCTTCCCTCCGCCTTCTTTAAAGTGAGAGGGCTGGACCAGATAATCCTAAAACATTAGATTTGAGCTTGAAGGGACTTCAGAAGCTCTCTCATCTAATCCATCGTTTTACAGACGAGGAAACTGAGGCCCAGGGTGGCGCAGGGCCTTGCCTGAGGTCCCAAAGGTACTGAGTGACCAGCAGGAGCTCACACAGCAGCCCTGGGGCAGTGCTCCCTCAATGCACTCTGGGCTTTCTTGGAATCTATACACTGAGTCTTAATATGGTGGCCATCAAAGGAGAACACGATTTGTTCCCACTTAGCCACTTGTATATTTGGAAGGACAATTAGACCACTTTCCTTCCTCAAGGCGCGCTCCAGTTTTTTCATTGTGTCACTGCAAAGCTGACTGAGTGCGCCTTCTGCAGCGCTGCTGGAACAGCACTAGGACCCTGAGCTTGCCTCCTCCTCCCCCTCCCCTCTTCCTCTTCCTCCTCCCCTGATTATCAGTGTTGTTAACATTCATTGGCAGTGAGGTGGGTCGGTGGAGAGAACAGGAGGCCCAGAATCGGGAAGACCTGAGTTAAAATATGGTCTCAGACTCTTGCTAGCTGTGTGATCCTGAGCAATTCACTTAACCTCTGTGCTCCTCAGTTTCCCCAGTGGTAAAACGGGGATAATAACCGTATCACCTTCACAGGGTTGTGGTGAGGACCAAATGAGACATTCGTATGACACTGAATAGTTTCTGGTACGTAATCAGTGTTGAGTAAATGCCTATCTCCTTCTCTTCCCCCGCCCCCCATTATAAACGGCAGGCATTGTTTGTAGAACGTTAAAAAGAAAAGCCTAATAACACGAGAGCGACGTGGTTAAGACCGCTTCTCGTGGACGCTAGAACGCTACAACATTTGGAGTCTGCGGATCACTTGGAGCTTTGCCACCCACTTCACTCCCGGTACCTCCCTTGGTTTGAACGTAGAGAGAGACGTGCCTCCTGATCCCGGGTCAGATGGTAACTTGGAGGGGAGTGTCCCTCTCTCCTTCCCCTAGCCGGACCCCTCTTTTCCAGCTTGCATTTGATTCCTCGAAAAAGAGCCGATTTACTGCTTATGACGCCTCGGTACTTGAATTGCCTGCAGATCGGGGTGTCCAACCTATGGCGAACACTGCCATCTGGTACTTGTGTCTTGGGAAGAAAAGCATGCCACCCACCACCATCTTGACAGAAATTTGTTTTTAATGGGGAGGCCTGCCTTCCCTCTGGTAATGAGCATATAGAGAAGTGCTCAGCAGCTGGAATGGGGCTTCTTCTAATTTCCAATTTTCCCATGACCACTTGCGATCTGCATTTCCCTCTATGCTAATTGCCTCATTAATAGGCTCAGACAGAGAATGTTTGTGTGAGGGATTTGATAGCTCTGGGGGGTGTGACAGAGTCATCCTTTCTGATCATCTCGGATGGACTCTTGTTGGCTGGCCTGGGGCTTGTGTGACCTACGTCACTATTGGGCTCTTTGGATCAGACTCAGGGGGTGTTCCAGCCAGTGGGACCACTGCTCCCCCAACATGACAGTTGTCGTATCTGTGAAACACTTAGCAGGAGAAATGTGACCTATGTGCCAGTCAGTGTTAGTGCAGGAAGAGATACACAGAATAGTGACCCGTTGACAACATCTGGCCATCAGCTGATCTGAGAGCCACTCTCCTCATTCAAAGCACTCTTAAACGCAACAAATTAAGCTCCAAATCCAAGGACTGACTTTATACTCAGATCCAAGCTTAATCCCATTAAAAGCTATTCTAAGGAGGTTGTGAGATTTGACTCTTGTGGTGTGTTAAATAATTTTTTGCTTAATGTAGTTTGATTAAAGCATTCATCTTCATTAGATGCCACCACATGGCTCAAACGACATTTTGAAATTCACACAGCATCCACCCACCGTTGTTGCGGGCAAGCTTCTTGTGAAGCTAATGGAATTATAACCCAGGACAGAGGAAGAGGAGAGCTTGGAGAAACAGAAAAGAGATTATCTGTGAATTATCAGCCTGGCTTTGTGCTTTATTGACCTGGGAAGCTCTCTTCATCTTTATTGCCAGCCTCAGTGGCCCTCAGCAGCCCCACATTCTTATCTAAAAGCGGCTTGTTTATCCCATGGCATTTAATGACAGCAGCTTCTATGCCGCATGACCTCACCCAGATTTCAGAGAAGAGTTGTCACATAAAGCTTGAAGCCTTGCAGTATTTTCTTTCCTCTAAACCTGAGGGTTTTTAATTATGATGTATATCATTAAAGGAAGGGAACCCCCTCCCCCAATGTAGGTATAGGTAGACACATAGTCCAGAGTCCCAAAGGGTGTATTATGGTGCTCACTGTGTGGGGGCCAGTGACTGGGAGATAGGACATGTGGCTGACCCTCTTCGCCTACTTCTTTTTGTACTTTCTTTGGTCCTAGTGATCTTGTGACACTCTGATCCATAGTGCTCCATTCTCTGGACCTTCTTTCTTCAATGACTGTGTATCTAGACAAGAGGACAGATATGGAACTGGTTAGCAGAGACTAGTGATAGGATGGGGCAGTGAAATGGGTGCTGGAGAATCTGACTGTGTGGTGGCTCTGCAAGTGATCACCCTGGACCAGGCCCTATATGTTTATCAGACTTTAGAGGTGGGAGAGACGTGGCCAATGGGGGTCACCATCAAAGTTTGCTAACTAGAGGTGAATTGGTAGATCCTCCACAGAAGATTCATGGAAAATCTCTCAAGAAGATGAGGCATTGAAGGGTGGTGGGAGAGGAGCTGATCTGTACTAGTATGGAGCACCTGTAGTAATGGACCCAGGAGGCCATAATCTTATAGATGTGGCTCTCTATCTCTGTACATTCCAAGCACTTGTTGTTGGCCATCTATTACACATCCTTTACACACGGACAATGAGTTGCCCATGTTTCCATGAAGATTCATCTAAATAAAACTAGATGATTGACAGAGAATAGAATGCAAATGCAATGCCACTAAGGAGGAAGTCTGAGCAACGGTACTTTGTCCACAATTCCTGACACGTAGTAGGTACTAAATAAATGATCATGATTATTATTAATCGTTGTTATTAATTTCCTTCCTTCCTTGGGTTTTCTTTTCTGATTGTCGCTCCCTGTGCTGTTACCAATTCTACTTTAGAATTTGAATAGTATTTTATTTTTTTTCCAATTATGTGTAAAAGCAAATTTTATTTTCTCCTTCCCTCTCTAAGATTGTAAGAAATTTGATATACATTATATATGTGCAATCATGTGAAACAGACTTCCATATTAGTCATTTTGTGAAAGAAAAAACAGACCAAGAGAAAAAAATGAGGAAAATAAAGTGAAAATATGTGCTTTGATCTACATTTATGCTCCATCAGTTTTTTCCCCTGGATGTGAATAGCATTTTTCATTATGAGTCCTTGGGAATTGTCTTGGATCATTGTATTGCTGAGAAAAGTTAAGTCAATCATAGATGAGTATTGCACAGTGTTGCTGTTACTGTGTACAGAGCTTTCCTGGTTCTGCTCATTTCACTTTGCATCATGATGTTCATGTAAGTCTTTCTAGGCTTTTCTAAAATGTGCCTGCTCATCATTTCTTATACCACAATGGTATTCCATTACATTCACATTCCACAACTTGTTCAACCATTCCCCAAATTATGGACATCCCCATCAATTTCCAGTTCTTTGTCACCACAAAAAGAGCTGCTACAAATATTTTTGTACCTATAGAATCTCTCCCTTTTTCTTTGATTTCTTTGGGATACAGACATAGTAGTGGCATTGCTGGATCAAAATATATGCGCAGTTTGAATGCCCATTGGGCATAGTTCTGAATTCCTCTCCAGAATGGTTGGATCAGTTCACAACTCCACCAACAGTTCATTAGTGTCCCAGTTTTCTCACATCCCCTCAATCATTTGTCATTTTCCTTTTCTGTCATGTTAGCCAACCTGGTAAGTGTGAGGTGGTACTTCAGAGTTTTCTTTTCTTTTTTTTGCTTTTTGGAGGGAGGAAGGCAGGGCAATTGGGGTTAAGTGACTTTTCCAAGGTCACAAGACTAGTAAGTGTCAAGTGTCTGAGGCTGGATTTGATCTCAGGTCTTCCTGCCTCCAGGACTGATGCTCTATTCACTGCAACACCTAGCCGCCCCTCATAGTTGTTTTAATTTTCGTTTCTCTAATCAATAATGATTGACTGCTACCAATTCTTCCTTAGTTTGATAAATCCAGAACTGGGGACATTAGCCCTATTATTACTGGTGTTCAGCTTTTGATGTCTCCAATACTTCTTCGACTTTCACTCTCCAAGTTTCTTTCTTGCTTTTGAACTCTCTTATCCACAACCTCTCCAAAATTCTAAAACTCCTACTGCATCACAGAACTCCACCTCTCAGTCCTAATTTTGAATTATCCTTGTATTTTCCTGGTTTGGGAAGAAATACAAGTCCCAGGTCTTTAGCACCTTATTCGCTTCCTCTCCCATCCCCAGCCAAGACAGTCACTCCAAACATTGTCAGAATAACTTAAAAGAAATTCCAAAGTTAATAGTTCAAGTTGATTTGGAAGTTCCTTATTTTCTTCACAGTCCCAAATTCATCATGGGTAAGAATGAGAACAGACTTGAACATGGAGAGGCAATAGGTGGAGTGGCATGAGCATTCACTACATTTGGAGTCAGAAAGCACAGACTGGAATTCCAGCTCAGCTGCTCACTAGTTGAGCGAGTCACTTCCTCCCCACCCTCTAGTGTGTGTCCTCATACTCTCAGTCCTGGACTATTGTAGCTGCTGGTGGGTCTATTCATCTCAAGTTTCTCCCCACTCCCATCCACCCTCCATTCAACCACCAAATGACTTTACTAAAGCACAGGTCCAACCATGTTGATCCTCTACTCAATAAGCTCCAGTGGCTCTCTCTTACTTTCAGAATCAGGTACAATTTCTCTGTTCAGCATTTGGAGTCCTTTGTAACCTAGCCCTCTCCTGCCTTTCTAGTCTTCTTTCTTCTTGATCCAGGCACACTGGCCTCCCAGCTGTTCCACAAATAAGACCCATTCCATCCCTTCTTGACTCTGGGCATTTTCTCTGGCTATCCTCCATGCCTGGAATGCTCTCCCTCCTCAACTTCACCTTCTGTATTCCTTGACTTCCTTAAAGTCACAATTAAAATCCCATCCTTTACAGGAAGCCTTTTCTCGCCTCTCTTAATTGTAGGGCTTTTCTTCTGTTAATCATCTGCTATCTCTTCTATATATTGCTTGCTTGTATATGTTGGTTTGCATGTACTCTTCTGCATTAGATCATGTGTTCCTTGAGGGTAGGGACTTTCTTTTGCTTTTTTGTATTTTCAGAACTTAGCATAATATCTGGTATATAGCAAGTAACTAATGTTTATTAATTCATTGATACATGCTCTCTAAGGTCCCATATGGTACTTATACCATCCTTTTTCCACCTGCCCTTTAAAGAGAGGTTATTAACTGTGTGTGTGTGTGTGTGTGTGTGTGTGTGTGTATGTGTATGTGTGTGATGGACCTCTTTGGCAGCCTGTTGAAGCTTAGGTATCCCTTCTCAGAATTTTATGTGCATAAAATTATATATGTAGTATAGCAAAGATAATTCTACTGAGATACATTATCTTTATCTATCTATCTTATCTCTCTCTCTCTTTCTCTCTCTTTCTCTCTCTCTCTCTCTCTCTCTCTCTCTCTCTCTCTCTCTCTCTCTCTCTCTCTCTCTCTCTCCCTCTCCCTCTATCTTTCTATCAGTTCACAGATCCCAGATTAAGCTCCTATATTTGAAAGACATGCTAAAGGCTCAGTCTTTGGCCATTGTTCTCCTTGTTCTATGTTCTTTCTGTCTCAGAGATCTCATTTACTTTTAGGGCTTCAGTTATCTTCATGGATGGCTCTTCTCTGACCCAGACCTTTTCTCTAAGCATTGGATTCTTCCTTCTAATAATCATGTGGTCATCTTCATTAACATATCTCAGGGCAATTTTGAGCTTAACCTGCTTGATAAATAACTCATCATTCCATGTCCTGAAAACCTTAAGAAGCATTACTAACAATGAGGCTGGTGGAGGTGATGGAATTCTAGCTGAGCAATTTAAAATCCTGAAAGATGATGCTGTTAAAGTGCTGCACTCAATATACCAGCAAATATGGAAAACTCAGTAACAGCCACTGGATTGGAAAAGATCAGTTTACGACCCTATTATAATGAAGGGCAATGCCAAGGAATGTTCTAATTACTGAATAATTACACTCATTTCATATGCCAGCAAGTCTATGTTTAAGATTCTGTAAGTTACAGGAATATGTGAACAGAGAATTACCAAGAGAGCAGGTTGGTTTTGAAGAGGCAGAGTAACTAGAGACCAAATTGCCAACATTTTCTGGATTATGGAGAAAATGGGAGTTCCAGAAAAAACATCTACTTCTGTTTCATTGACTAAACAAAAAGGCTTTGGCTGGGTGGATCACAACAAAATGTGACAAGTCCTCAAAGAGATGGGAGTAACAAACCATCTTACTTATCTCCTGAGGCCAGGAAGCAACAATTAGAATTGAACATGGAATAACTGGTTCAAGATTGGAAGTTAAAGATTGGGAAAGTGTATGACAAGGCTACATAGTGTCACTTTATTTAACTTATATGCAGAGTGCATCATGTGATATGCCAGACTGGATAAATCAAAAGCTGGAATTAAGGTTACTGGGAACAATATCAACAACCTCAGATATGCAAGATAATATCTCTGCAATAACAGAAAGTGAAGAGGACTTAAGAAGCCTCTTGATGAGGGTAAAAGAGGAGAGTGTAAAAGTTGGCTTGAAGTATAACATCAAAAAAATTAAAGTCTTGGCAAGAGGTCCCATTGCTTCATGTTAAATAGAAGAAAAAGAAATGGAAGCAGTATCCAGTTTTATATTCTCAGGCTCAAAAATCACTGTAGATGACATCTGCAGCCATGAAGTTAAAAGCTACTTGCTGCTGGAAGGAAAGCTATGGTAAATCTGGACAACATACTGAAAAGCAGAGAGGTTACCTTGCCAACAAAGGTCTATTTATTCAAAGCCATGGTTTTTCCAGTAGCAATGTATGGCTGTGAGAGTTGGATTATAAGGTAAGTTGGGTGCTGCAGAATCAATGCTTTTGAATTGTTGTGCTGGAGAAAACTTTTGAGAATCCCTTGAACAGTAAGGAGGTCAAATCCATGAACACTTAAACATGATTCAGGCTCTTCACTGGAAGGTCAGATACTGAAGCTGAAGCTTAGATACTTTGGCCACATTATGAGAAGATGGGACTCATTGGAAAATACTTAGATATTGGGAAAGAATAAAGGAAAAAGGAAAAGGAAATGGCAGAGGATGAAATGGATAGAGAGTATCCTGGCAACAATGAACATGAGCTTGGACACACTTTCAGAGACAATAGAGGAGAGCTATTATCCTTGGGGTTATAAAGAGTCCATGAATGGGTGACTGAACAACAACAAGAGAAGACCCCTCAGCAGAGGTAGTGGTGAGAGCAGTTGTGTTTGCATCCAGGGCTAGATGAGCAGACCTGTAAGGTCCCTTCTGGCTCTGAGGTTCATTGATTCCTTTACCTTTTCCCAAACTCATAGCATTATACTTCACTCCCCAAACTTCTCCACTTCCTTGGCAGCAGCCTTTCAACCATGGAGATGTCTTTGCCCTGAGTTCTTCTCATATGATTGGTGGGGACCTGCCTAGATGTGCATTTCGTGAGATGCCAAGGACATGATCACTTCATTCCTTGCTTCTCTACTAACTCTGTGGACTTTTCCACCTTCTTCCCAACAGCCTTAAGACTGCCCTCCATACCCCACAATCCTTTTTTTGTGCATTGTCTTCCACCATCTGAATGTGAGTGTCTTGATGATACAGACATTTTTAAAAGTTGTATTTGTATCCCTGGTACTTAACGTAGTACCTAGCTAGCAAATAGTAAAAATTTAACATGTTACATCCATTTATCCAGATATCTATCTACCTATTTATCTGTCTATCCAAAGCAGTGGTTCTCGACCTTACTAATGCTGTGACCCTTTAGTCATATGTAGGCGTGTCTGTATGTGGGCGGACCCACGTAGAGACGGATAGAGGAGTGGTGTCTGGGTTCCTAAGACCATCGGAAATATGTGTTTTCCAGTGGTCTTAGGCAGCTCTTGTGACCCCTGTGAAAGGGTCATTTGACCCCAAAGGGGTCGCAACCCACAGGTTGAGAACCGATGATCTTAAGTCTTTCACTGAAATCAGCAAAGGTGGATTCTCTATCCATGGTCACTGTTTTCTTCTCTTATTCTCCCTGATTCAGACTCTCAGCATGACCTTCCACTTCACCCTCTCTCACTCTCCCCACACCACGCCAGTCATTAATGTCTGATTGATTTTTTTCTTCATATGCCTCTAAAATACTTTCTTCCCTTTCTTGTCCTGTTGCCCCCATTTTATTCTAGGCCCTTGTTATTTGTGTCCAAAGAGACAGACTCTGCTCCATGTAAGGAGAGGCTTCTTAGCAATGAGCATTGTCTCGAAGAGGAATGATCTGCCACTGGAAGTGATTGGTTCTCCTTCTCTTGAGGTACTCAATCACAGTTTGGAAAAACCATTTGGTAAGGTCTTTGCAGGGGAGAGGAAAAGTCTTATTCAGGTACAGTTTAGAGCAGAGACTTCTGCAGCTCCTTCCAGCTCCTGGATTCTGAGATTCTGAATCATTCATTTTCCCAGGAGGGGGGCACTACCATGAGTGCTTCTGTTGTTGGTGATACTCATACAAAATGACAGTATGTACAAAGGAGTCAATATTAAGTAATCTCTTGAGAATCTAAAGGGAAAAGATGATTGAAAATCAAAGCCTTTAGGCATTTAGATAGAGCTCAATCACTCTGTTCCTGTCAACCATCACCACCACCACCACTATCTTCATCACAAGTACCTACCATAATAATTGTATTATGATCAATATAGAGATATCAATCAAGGCCAATTATAGAAGATAATTGTGAGGTATGTGCAACACAACCCTGAAGGTTGCAAAAAATTTTAGAACCTACTAAGTCATGTTCTGGTGGCCATTAATATGACCTCAAAAGCTCACTATCTCTCATAAACAGACAAATGACAAATCTTCATAGCACAAATCAGACCTCAATGTATCTTGCATAACTCAACCTATAAACTATTCTGGTATTGAATCATTTTCACAGGTGGAAATGTTGCCTACAATCACCAGGCATAGCATTGACTGATAAAATCTTAAGAGTGATGTTTTTAATAGGTGTTATTTTAGTTATTTTCAGTCTTGTTTGACTTTCGTAATGGTAATGAAATTTGAAGATTCCTTTGTATTGGAAAACTAAGAGATACTTAGCACCTAGTTTCTAATTAAGCCTCTGTTAAAGAAACAGAAGGTGTGAACCTGCCATAACAAAAAGGGGCTGAACAGGGAACCCCTGTTGCTGACATAAGAGGAAGGGGCTGAACAGGGAGGGTCTATACCATATTTAAGGAAGGGAACAAGCTGGAAAGTCAGAACTTCTTGAGATGAGCACCTGAAGACTGGGCTGCTGCTGCTGGGCTGGAACATCCATGGAGAAAGTAATTTTGATTTTGAGAATGGGAGAAGGTGATTTTGATTTTGAGAATGGGAGGAAGTGATTTTGATTTTGAGAATGGAGCTGTTGAAGACTTCTGAAGGCCAGCTGGAGCTGCTGAGGAGCTGCTGAGGATTTCTGAGGGCCAGCTGGAGCTGCCAGAGAAAGCACGATGGTGGTGTCAGTACTTTGTCTGTCTGTGGCTCTGTTAAGTTTTCTCTTCCCAGGAACAGAAGCTGTGAAGGACTTGAGATGGAGTGAATACTGTGAGCTTCAATAGGGAGCAGAAACTATATGGAAAGCTGGATAAGGATGTGGGAACTATCTGCCTTTGAACTCAGGTGGCAGTTGGTTAGATTTGGGTGGGAGCTGGGACCATGGAAGAAGAATCATGGAAGCTGAAAGCCTGCCCCAAGTAAAGATGAAAAACCCTCTCTGTGGGTACTGAGTAGTGACTGATGAAATTGTGATTTACTTGTGACAGAAGGGTGGATGGCCTCTGCATTTTCCACTACCCCTTAAGAGAGTACTGAGTAGTGAATGATGACTGCATGGTGACTGATGATTGAATAGTGAGTGATGACTGAATAGTGACTGATTTGTAACTTAGTGTGCCCCATGGGTGGAGAACTTTGACATTTTGCACTTTATGGTTGAATGACTGAGTTACTAAGTGATTCATTGACTAAATTATTGTACTTTGTTCAAAACTATGTGACTACTTTGGTGAAAACTATGTGTCCTTTTTCTGTGATAAGTTGTTGAGTTATTATGTCATTGTGAATGCTGTATTTTGATTTCCTGTGATAAGTTGTATCATTCTGAATGCTGTACCTTGATTTTCTGTGAATGTTTTGCTCTGATTTGTTATTGAATTGAGAGTCCACTATACTATGTAATCAGAATCTTGAAAGCTGTTCACAGCAGTAGTTCTTTGGAAAGCTGCTCATGCTTGGCTTTACACTTTTCATAACCCCATTTGGGCATTTCTTAGCAGAGGTACTGGAGGGGTTTGATATTTCCTTATCCAGCTCATTTTACAGATGAGGAAACTGAGGCAAACAGGGTTAAGTGACTTGTCCAAGTCACACAGGTAGTAGGTGTCTGAGATCAGATTTGAACCCACTCAGGAAGATGAATCTTTCTGATTCTGGGCCTGGCACTCTATCCATGGTACTGCCTAGTTGCTTATAAAGACATTATCTCTAAGCTATGCAAAACAAAAATCTGTCAGAAATAGAGACCTTACAGAGAAGATCAGATTCACATAGGATGAGTACAGATGAAGAATGCATAGGATGACATTCACTTCCTGGCTGTTGTTCTCTCTGCTACCAGAGCGGTCCCAAAGAAGCTTGTGGGGAGCTCAGTAAGGGTGGCATTCCTTCCTAATACAAAAAGCAACCATCTTAGCTGCCTGTACAGTTATCTATAGAGCACTGAATACTAAGGAATAACAGTGGGATAATGACTTCACCCTGGACTGTTGCTGAGCTCCACATACAAAAATAATGAAATTGAGATAATGATAGCAATACTAATAGAATAATTTTCTATTAAGGCATTAATATGTTAATGTTGGGGAAGGGGTGGGCACCTTTTGTATCAAATTGGAGACATTTTAGATTTTCACTTTTGTTCCCAGGGAAGAAATTATCTAGAATTAACCTGAAATCAAAAGAAAAGGAGTGCAGAGGCAGGAGCTGATTGGAGCACTTCATTATAACTGCCATGGCTTTTATTGAAGAGTAGCAGGATAAGCTCCAGTTACTTCTGCATGAGAAGTAACTCATAGCATTAAGTCAAAAGAAAAAATAAAATAAAATAAAATGAGAAGGACTGAGAGGGAGGGATGGGGGAGAGAGGGGAGGGGACAGAGAGGGATAAGAGAAAGGAGAAAGGGGGAAGGGAGGGATAGGGACAGAGAGGAGGAATGGAAGAGGAAGATCAGATAGATTTTAGGGTGAAAAGATGTTCTATCACAGAGCAGAAGCAGGGGAACATCTGGTTTTACATTTCTCTGGGAAAAAAATGGATTAATCTGAGCTTGATTTACTCAGATGTCAGTTTAAATGACTTATTTTCCTGCTCATCCAAATAATGCAATCAGAAAGCATGAGTAAGATAAAGAGCCCATCTCCCAACAGATGTCTGGCCAGAATTCTTAACTCAATCAAAGGGTAGGTGTGGAACTGCCTTCTAGCAAAATTGTGCAAGTTTTAACATTGAGTTACTTAGGAAATTAGGGAGAATCCAGGGGAATTGCTGGGAAAGACAATGAGCTTGGATGGAAGGGAGGAGCTTCAAAATTTATTAATGTCTTAGTGGTTAAGGACATGACCTATCCTGTGCTGAGGGAGCCTAACTGTGGGGCTGCTGTGGGATTGAGAGTGAGCCCATTATCCCATGATTTGCAAACCAAATGTGCTTAAAGTACACAAGAGGCCAATTACATAATTAAGGTTCCCCTTGAAGAGGTATGGGCTCTCACTTTAGGGAACTCAGGGGTTGAATGGTATGCTGGTCTTTAACTTTGCCATCAAATGAGGTGTCAAGGATAGTCACAAAAAACAGAAGAAGTTGGATGAGGCCTTGTAGGTGACCCATCTCAGTCAGTGTCGATCTGGTGTTGGATTGAAGACATCCTGGAAGAAGGGAGCTCACAACCTCTTCAGTTGGCCCCTTACATTTGGAGATCACTGTTGTTTGATTTGCTTTGGTTTTTTTCTCCCATGACATGAAGCGAAAATTAGTCTCTGCAACTTCCAATAATTGCTTTTAAATCTGCCTTCTGTATCTAAGCAGACCAAGGCTTCCAAGACCTCTTCCATGGGTCAGAACTTGACAGGTTTGAAGACAGTTCTCATGTCACCTGAGTCTTCTCTAGGAGTAGCATCTGCATTTCCTTTAATTGATCCATATATGGCATGGACCTCTGCCTTTCACCATCCTGGGTACCTTCCTATAGACAGGATGGGATCAAGACTCAGCAGTTTTCTTGAAACTTTGGCATGGGTGACAGCAGCCTTCGATGATTTGGACAAAACTGTAAAAGATTTTAACTTTAATTATCAAAGAAATGGGAAAAACAGCATTTGGGGTCTGAATTCTTGTGATATTTAAAGCTATGTGGAAACCTCAAGAATTTCTTTAAGAAGGTCTCCCATGCTTTCAGGATATGTTAGGTGTAAAAGCTAGAATTTATGAAAAACTCAGTAATACAGTGACACTAAGCTGTCCATCTAGGGAAGCATTCTTAACATTATCATTTCCAGTCTTT
>CM053581.1:583948633-583963982 GCA_028627135.1 Pseudochirops cupreus
AAAAAAAATTCTGAACTCCATGGGATGAGAAATTATATTTGTAATGCTTAAAATTAAAATATACTTCAATTAATCTTTCCATCAAATGTGTACATATTTATATGACTGAAGACTCATCTTTTTAATATCATTATTCTGCTAGAGAAGTTCTGAGACTGAGAGTTGATCAATCAAGCAAGATTTATTAAGCACCAGGGAAGGTTAAAATCACTTGAGATACAAAGAAAGACCAAAAACCAGCCCCCACTCCCGAACAATTCACAGGCTAAAGGGGAGACAACATGCAAACAACTATGGACAGGTTAAATTGGGGATGGTCTCAGAGGGAAGGCCCTAAGATTAAGGAAGGCTGAAAAAGGCTTCTTGCAGAAGTGGAATTTGAGCTGGGACTTGAGAGGAGTCAGGAGGTGGAAATGAGGATTCAGGGGATACAACATTCTCCAAACCCTTGGACCTGAAAGGCAGTGGGGAGGTATATGGAGGACATGACCAGGAGATAACACAGAATGGTGAAGAATTTCATCTGTCATTCAAGAATTACGTGATTGAAAAAGATGAGCAAGTCCTATGTGGCTAGCCCCTTGCTCTCCTTGTAGTCTCAGTGCCAAGGAGGAAAGTGCTTGATACATAAATTATGCTCCCTGCAGTGAAATGATGGGGAGACTCAGATAAGAGTTAAACCTGCTGGATAGATGGGTTACATTCTGCATCACTGGAGGGTGCACCAACATTTGTGAGAAATCCAATCCACTGATAACTTGTTTTGAAGAAACCATCATTCCTACATTTAATAAATATTTGGTTAAACTCCTTTTCTGTACATGGCATCATGCTCAATGGCACCAAATGAAGTTGGGAATCATTGCCACCTCTGGAATGTTAAGGTGACATCCAATTGTGTGATTATTGAACTCGAGCTGGAGAGGATATTAGAAGTCATCTTGTCCAACCCTCTCCTTCAGAAATGGTCAAATGGAGGCCAGAGAGGCTGTGACTTTCCTGGGGTCACATAGGTAATAAGTGACAGCTGGGGTTTAGTGCACGTTCTCTGACTCCCAAACTGGTCTTCTTTCCACTGCATTGTGAGGCTACAGAGGATGCCATGGCCTACTTTGAATGATGGGTCCTTGTTGAGGGATGGTGGGAAATAGCTTCAAAAAAGCTGTTTGGAGCCAGATTACAGAAGCTCTTGAAAGCCCTACAGAGAATTTAAAGGCAGAACTAAGGAGGGAGGGACAGCATTGGAGGCATCAGGGATAACCAAGGCAAAGACATAGAGGCAGGAATTGAAAGGTCACATTGGGGAACAGCAAGTTTGTCTGATTAAGATGTTGGTCAAGGAACAATCAGAGGAGATAAATAATAATCAAAATATTACATAACTATTATCTGGACAATGGGCATCCTGTTGTGCCTGTAATATATGGAAGAATGATCTAGGTATTCAACTTCCATAAGGCTCAGTAAACATAATGACTCCTCCCATTGTCCTTCCTGCTATGAATTCCAGTGATGGATCACAAAGCAAAGACCCTCTTTACCACCACCAGCCAGCAGGTACTTCTCAGGCCTCAGGCTCAGTCTTCTCCCAGGGTTTCTTTCCCCTGCTACCTCAGGAGGTTTCCCTCTCCAGGAGTGTCTCTGGTCAGTGTGAGGCCACCATACCAAGTACAATGACTTGTTTCTCTGGAGAGTGCATTCCCCGAACTGTTCCCATGCAATGCCTTGCCCAAGCCTTGGAGGTGAAGATGTTGGGGAGGTCATGTGGTGTTGTGAAAAGACCACTGACTCTGCAGATGGAGGACCTGGGATCCCCTCCTAGCACTAGTATTTCCTGGCTATGTAACCTTCAACTAGCCAAGTAAGAGAAGAGGTGGCCATGATGGGTCTGTGTAGGCAGGTCATGGTTGGGAATAAGATGTGGGGTGGGTGGGGCTGGGGGGACCATGGGTTGGGAGGGAAGGAACAGGGGAGATGGGGGTGGGGCTGAGGGGCAGGGGGTCTGGTAGGTCTGACTGCACATGGTTCATGGCCCCTCTCTGGGCTCCAAATTCCTCATCTGTAAATTGAGGGTGTTAGGTTCCACAGTCTCGAGCTCTAGTTATGATGTATAGGTTATGCTCACCAAGAAGGTGACAAATAGTGGGCAGGCACTTAATTGAGCTAGAAATCAGAGTGATTATGAATGGAAATTGATTTTCCACTTTCTTTTTGGCACAGGCAACTTGAGCCTACAGCCTCGCAAAGTAAACATGGATACTGTATGTGTGCATTCATTAAAGCAGAAAAGCTTCTCATTTTCATTCTGAAGATCTGATGAGAAGACTTGGGATTAATGTGAAACACCCTGAATGTTAAACATGGGGAAGTACTTTCTTTTTAAATTCAGGCAGGCACAGATGTAAGAAAAGCTTCCCAGAACTCAGTCTGGGTTGCTGTCAGAGGGTCTGAACCTCAGGAGACCAAGTAGGGGCCTGAGTCCAGCTTGCAGCCCTCAGAAACAGCCTCAGCTGGCCATCCACCATTAACAGAATTTGTTCCTGATATAATTCACCAATAGCCAACTTGTCAATTGATTCCTTGTCTCTGAGATGGATAGTGGTGATAATGAGCCACCCATATTTTAGCCACCCTCATGAATTTCACCCTTTCAAAAATATTGATTCTCAAAACTAAGGCCGTATGATTAAAGTTGCCTCTTCATTTCCATAGACCTCCCATGACAGCACTTCATTAATTCAGTGTAAGATGAAGGCTCTATTAGTGTGTTGGGGGAGAGGGGAAGATCTTTGGGCTAAAATAACCAATTATCAATAATTCTTTTTGGGCAAAAGAAGAATGTGGCCAAACCCCAGTACCAGATTGAGCACTGTTTCATAGCCACCAGATAGGCCTTGTGGTATCATGGATAGAGGACCTGACTTGGATTCAGGAAGTCAGGGGTCAAATTCCACCCCTGACACGAGGTGTGTGACCTTGGGCAAGTGACTTCATCTTTCCCAGGCCCTGGCCATTTTCTAAGACTCATCTAGTCATGAGTTAGGCAATTTACATTAGGAGAGAGAGCTCTAATCTCACTGCATTACAGATCCCTGATGTACTATATAAGGGAACTAGAGAATGCCAGAAACTCCCCTACTAGGACAGCAGATGTTTAATCCTCTTGGTCATTACATGCTGCAGTCAGAAGGATGTCATGGCTCCATGACGCATGGCTCCATGAAGGCCACGTAGAGGACAAAATAGAGAGTTTGTTGGACCCGTGAAGGCTTGGCTGCTCTCTTCCCTTTGAATGTGCCTTTGAGATGTCATTTCCTCTGTCTCTCCCTCATCTTCTATGTATGTGTTTGCATACTCGATGAAAGAAGCAAAGCTTTTCCATGTGAATGTAGCCTGCCCATTTCTGCTCTCGAATTCTGACCAGGTACATTCTTGGTGTGCTCCATCCCCTACTTGAGCTCTCTCTCTCTCTGTCTCTGTCCATGTCCACATCTCTCTTTTTTTTCCTTCTCCCTTTTCCTCCCTCTCCTCCTTTTCTGTTGCATTATTTAAGCTGGAAAGAGGTTCAATTGAAGAGTCCTGAGTTTTCTTCTTTTCTGCTGCCAACTCTGTGACCATCAGCCATGACCAACTGCACCTCCTTTGGCATCCATTTCCTCATCTGTAAAAGGAGAATCTGCTGACTCCATGCTATTCTAATCTATAAACATGTCATGAGTTGGGAATTGGGAAGATCTGAATTTGAATTCTGCCTCATATTATACTAGCTGTGTGATGCTGGAAACGCTTTCTAAGTCTTAGTTTCTTCATCTGTAAAATGGGAAAGTAGTGCCCACCTCACAGTGCTTTCAAGATCAGTTTGGATAAAAATATATAGAAAACATTTTACTAACTTTAAGGTACTATAGAAATTCTATTGTTATTTCATAGAACATGACATTTAGAGCTAGAAGTTACCTTTGAAAGAGTCTAATCTGACTCTCATTTTAGAGAAAAGGAGAGTGAAGCTGAGAGAAGGTACAGCTGCCCAGAGCTACAAAGGAGAGATAGGGTCTGGAATCTCCAAACCCAGCCCCCATATTCTTGTGCAAACACCCCGACATAAGAGGTGGAAGGAGATCATCCTTGCCTAAGACTTGTGTCTCAGCATGACTCTAGCTGGGAAAAGGCCACTCACTGACAGAAATAGATGGCTGGGTCTGGAGGACCTCAGTTAGAGGGCTCCTTGTGTGACCTCGGAGAAGACCCCTCCCCTTGCTCAATTTCATTTTCATTGTCTACAAAATAAGGGAAGGACTAGGGGACTTCTGAGGTCCCTCCTTACTCTAAAACTACGACACTATGAACTTAGGGGTCATGGAGTATTAACCAAAACCAAAGCTTCTTATTTAGCTTATTATCCACTCGTTCTTTTATTCATTCATTCATTTGTTGGTTATTTTTAGACTAAGACCCCAGGTTGCATTGCCAACTTTCACTTCTCCCAAAGCAGATCCACCCTGACTCACTGGTAGGTGGCAACACAAATAATGCCTTCTTCCATCTTTCTTCACTGTGAGCCTGTAGGATAAAATACCAGCCAAACCAGCTAAATTCTTTCCAGTTGGTACCCCCAATCTCAAGAGATTGGCAGCAATAATGTGGGCTATTGTCCTTTTTCTCTGGAAATATTGGGAAGAGTTCAATGCATCTCTTCTTTCCTAAACCAACTCTCACTGTGCCTGGCCCAGAAGGCAATCCCCTACTAGCCCAGCCTCTAGGTCTGTTCCAGGTTTTGTCTCATGACTGTCCCGTTCCAGGCCAGCTGTCGAGGTGGAGCATCTGCTGTTATTGGATGCTTGGGCCAATGTGAGAGTCAGCTGCTTCCCTACCTCTCTCACATCCTATGAGCTGTGAGTCACCCTGCAGTCCTGCTGTTCTCCTTCTTCCCCTCCCAGTCATTTACTTTCTCCATGTCCAGTTTTTACATACTACTTACCAGCTGATTAAGAAAGAAACGCCGTTTTAAACACCTTTCTAAACAACTAGATCATGAATGAAAGGAAGGCAGCAGACCTTTTCCATGTTCAGTCAAGCACACCTGGGGGACAGTGTCTGTTGTGCAAATGAATATTCAGATGACTAATTGGAGAACCCCCAGAGAATTCTCCTGTAGCCAAGGTTGTACATTGAAGTGACATTCAGTTGACAAGTGAAGGGAGCAAGGGACTGTCGAGAGATGCTTTGTTTTTGGGTGGTAATGGCAAAGTACCTTTTTCCTATCTTCTGTCTAATATGATTTATATCTTGGTAACTCCATTATGTATCTTTTATTAATCACATTAATTAGTGATTAATTTCACTAACTATGAGAAATGCATTGTGCCTTAGTAAATAGATACCTAGATTTGGGATCAGGAAACCCTGAATTTTTCCACTATATTCTGACTGATCCTGGGTAGGTCATTTCTTATAGCCCCAAAGAACTCTCTAGGCCTCTAAGTGACAGAGAAGACACAGAACTTTTATCAGTGGAGGAAATGTCCACACTGGGAGCTTCCTAGGGTGATCTCTTTTTAAATAGATAAAGAAACCTAGAAACTCCAAAGTTAACACCTCAGATGAAGTAAGAAAAGAGGTTACATATTTATCTTGTCTAAATATGGTCATGTTCATTTTATTTCTTTGTCTTTATGTCAGAGGACACCAAGAATGGCATTGGGTGTCTGTGAGGTCTTGAACAGGTCTTGGGGTGTTTCTGCCTCTCATACTTTCCCACCATGTAGAACCAAGGAGGGACACCCTGTAAAATTTTCATCTCCAAACATTCCTGCATATTTGTTTATTAAGGAATGATAGAGAAGGGATGTAAAAAGCACAGATGAGCCCAAGCCCTGTCCTATTGTTGTCATATGTACTTGATCAAAGACTTACCTTATGGGGACAGCCTCCTCTCAACCTTGCTCTATTCTTGATAAGCACCAAGTGAAGATGTCTTGGAGTCTGGATTCTCAGAGGGAGATGCCTATTGCCAGGAGGTATTTCTGAGTTTCATTAGTTTTGTGTGGGGGAAAAAAAAAAAACAACTTTATGACATGGTGGTTTTCTGTTGTGGGGTAGAAACTATTCCTAGTCTCATCCTTCCACAGAACCCAATTCAATGAACACTCACATACCAACTTTGTGAAAGGGACTTGATCAGAATAACAACATGTATGCAGGCACATGAATGAAAGATAACTTTTGTAGGGAAAGGCTGTTCAGGACTGGGTAATCAGGAAGACATTCCTGAAGGAGTGGAACTTTTGCTAAACCTGGAAAGAAGTCAGGAATTCCAAGATGTGAAAGTGAGAAGGAAGGACCTCTAGGCAGGGGCAGTGACTGATACAAAGCTATGGAGAAGAAAAGTGGAATTGTATTGTAGGGAATAGCCAGTCTGACTGGAGCAGGGATTACAAAGAAGTATGGGAAATACAGGCAGAAAGACGTGTTGTAACCAGATTGTGTACATGAGTTGTTTTCTCTACTAGTCAGTCAACAAGCCTTTGCAAAGTGCTTAGTCTATACCAAGCACTGTGCTGAATATTGGGGTTAAAAAGAAAATTTAAAAACAGTTCATGCACTCAAAGAGTTTACATTCAAATAGAGGGGACTACATGGACATCACTAGGTGACATGCTTGTATGTACAAGGTAGACAGAAGGTAATCTAAGAGCAGAGGGCACCAGCTGGTGTTGGGATGGGAGGAGGCTGGGAAATCCTCTTATAAAAGGTAGCATTTGAATCAAGCCTTGAAAAAGGCTTGCATTGACTTTTGTCTAATTAGATTCAACTCAATGATCTGAGAACCTGTCAAGATCCTCTTGGATTTGTCATCTGTAGATTGGATGAACATGTCACCTCTGCCTTTATTAAAGTCTCGGGAAGCAGGACAAAGTTGGCATGAGCTGGATTAGCCACCAAAATAATCAGTTAAAAATATACTGGAGCCTAGGTCTTGGTACATACTTCCAAATGGAAAATTCCCTGAGGACAAAGCATCCTTCCAGTCTTCTTACACCTCACTCCCTACCAAGAACATGCTGATCAATGATCTATCGAATGACACTGGCTTCTTGGCTTCCCATGAAGAAGACCCACCATCTCTCTTCATTTTCTCTGGCTGTCCCCCATGCCTGAAACACTCTCCCTCCTCAGCCAGCAAGTAGCACAGTGGAGGATGTTTTTCTAGAAATACTGATGCTTGATCACTATGGTTATCTTCAGCACTGGTATTTATTACTCTCTGGATAAAATGCAGAAACATTTCTGTATAAAGAAAGGCTCTTTTCCCTAGGGAGTGGGAAGATGAGGAGGCACAAACTATTCTTTTCACTTTTGGGGAGGAAGGGGAAAGGTAGGGCACTTGGGGTTAAGTGACTTGCCCAAGGTCACAATGGCCAGTTTTTGTGTAAAATGGCTGAGGCTGGATTTGAATTCAGGTCCTCCTGACTCCAGGGCTGGTGCTCTGTTCACTGCTCCGCCTAGCTTCCCCAAAACACTTCTTCTCAAAGGCAAATAAAATGTCAACTCACATGGACGCTACTAGTCTAATTTTGGACACAAGTAAAAGGCTTTAGAAAGACCTGGGCACTGAGCCTCTTTCTTTGATGACTTGAATACTGGACAGAGATGTCAGGACAAAATAGAACCTCCCTGAGAAGCTACAATGCCCAGGGACCCTTTGGGAAAACTTACAAGGAAGCTAACAATGGCTCCAGGCAAGGTGGCTGCCTGTAGTCTATGGAAAAGATCACAGTTAATGTCAATAACTAGATCAAAAGAAAAAAAACCAACCCTGAGTGAGAGTAGTGGAAAGAATGATGAAGTAGGGGCACTTCCCAGCTAGGATAAAGGGGCGTAGACTGAGTAGGGAGCAAAATAGACATAGTTCCCAAAGTCAGGCAGAGTTGGATTCAAGTGTGTCCAGAGAATACTGGGGTTCAAGAAGCTGGACCACGGGAATCACTTCATAAATGCATGTATTTGATTGAGATTAACAACTGACCTGAGCCCAGATCAGAGGATGCAGAGTCCGTTGGGTCAAGAGGTAGTGAGGAAGCCACCATTCAGGGAAGGTCAGGGAACAGATACTCTCTCTGTCCAACACTGGCAGACTCCCCAAAGCTTCAGGATTTTTTGTTTGCAGTGGTTCATATGCCCTAGCTACAACTGATGTGTGATAAAGGACCCCCTATGGTCCCTATCACCTCCATTTAGAAGTCACTAGAACTGAATTTGGGTCTCGGTCTGGGCACTATCTGGAAAAATATGGAACTATTTTTGAATCTCAGTGGCTGGCCTTCTTTGTGTGTCATTCCTTGAAAAATCTTTGATTGATTAACTGATTGTCTTTTTTGCCCTATGAGATCCTAGGTCTCGAACTACCTATTACTCATAGTCTTATAGAGTTGCCTAAAGCTGAGATGTTCAGTGCCTTCCTTAGAATCACACAACTAAGGTAGATTGTATGGTTTGGACATAGGTCTTTGTGACCCTAAATCCAGCATTTTATCCCCATGCCTCATCATCCTCTCTCTTCATTGGTGAAGCCAGGAGAATGCTTCTTATAGTCAAGACTGCACAAGAAAACTCTTGGTGAACCTGCAAATGCTGACAATGTGAGCTTTCTTGTGGGCCATGAATTTGGGGGTTTTACCAGTACCTCTCTGCCCACTTGCCCGGAATCCTGTGGTACCTCCAGCCCCTGAGAATTCACTCATCACATCAGCAGATCCTCTTGCAGAATGAAAACATGGTGGAAGAGAAACCCATTAGGTCTTTCTCAGTTATGAATATCTGATTAGATCAGCTTGCTTTCCTCCTCAGGTGCTAGCTGAGGTCATGACTTGATGGAAGATGGCTTTTAATGTCAATAAGAAAAGAGACAGAATTGGTGAGCCGAGCATCTGACAGAGCAGGAATCCCAGTGAGGGATCCTGGAAAATATGGAAGAAGAGGGGACCTGGAGGAAGGCACCCCAGGAGTTGTGAGAGGGCTAAAGAAAGAAGAAGTGAAAGGAGGCCAGAGGGGGCTGGCCATGCACAGGAGGTGTTTATTTTAGGGGGCAAAAGCTAATAGCCCTAAACCTGGCAAGGAGTTAAGTAGGTCTGCTCATTTAGGGAAGTCCTACCTGACCTTCTCTAATAAGTTTAATCGTCAGCTATAATTAGTTTCAACTGTTGATTTTGGGGCAGCTGGGTAGCGCCACAGTGCATAGAGTGCTGCACTGGGGTCCAGAAGACTCATCTTCCTGAGTTCAAATCTGGCCTCAGACACTCACTAGCCATGTGACCCTGGGCAAGTCACTTAACCCTGTTTGCCTCAGTTTCCTCATCTGTAAAATGAGCTGGAGGAGGGAATGACAAACCGCTCCAGTATCTTTTCCAAGAAAACTCCAAATGGAGTCACAGTCTGACATGACTGAAAAATTACTAAAAAGCAATTTTTTTTTGTTGGTTACAGTGGAGGGGGCAGAGGGGCTTTGTGCCAGGGTGGCACTTTGCTGAAGGTCAGGAAATGTTCCTGAGGGTGGGCACATGACAGGGGAACTGCCAGTACTTGTAGTCTCCTAAAGAGAAAGGTGGGATCCAAGATGGCAGGTGAATGTGAGTGGGAGCCAGGACGAGAGTCCTGGAGGAAGGGAGGTCAAGCTCTGGCCCTAGAACTGGCCAGCACCCATGGAGCGGATCCATTGAGTGTTCAAGATGAGATCCCTGATCATGGCCCTGGCACGTGTTTGTGCTTTCCCAGCTGGGGATCTCCTCTCCTCCTGAGAGGTCCTGCAGATCCTCCTGCTCTGCTGGGGTCCCTGGCATGCATGGCCTCACACATTTGTTACTTTGCTGCACATTTTTAATAGATGTTTTTTTAAGGGAACAGTTAGTCCCAGGCCTATGTCTTTTGCCCATATTTCCCTGAAACCCACCTGACTGGATTTTCATGGATTAGACAGCCCAGGAAGTCATACTTGTAGCATTGATAACTCAAAGTCATGGTATGTGTGATGAGTTTTTCAGTGGTCTCAGGTGAAGTGAAAGCTTGTAGGCTCCTCCATAAAATTTGGCCACATCCAAGAAGAGAATTGGGAAGAAATGGAAACGTGGGTGACTGGTCATGGCCTAGAGCCAGTGGACGCTAGTTTTCATGGTTGTCAGTCATTAACTTTCCAGGATCATTCCTTTTTAGATTTTGTTGATGTTACCATCAACATCCACTCACAGGCTCCACTGAAGGTGAACTATCCCTAGAGTCAAAGCCAATATGTCACCACCAAGGTCTGCTTCAACACCAGGAGAAGCCATATGCCATGTTCTGGTCTCCTCACCCTTCCTCCTTTACTTGGGAGAAGTCTGTTTCATAGTTTTCTTTTTCTCTGGAAACTTTATTGGTTTTTCAGTTACTCTGAGTCTCACCTTCTTTTAATGCACATTGTCGTGATTGGGAATATTTGGTTCAAGTGGCTGCTTCGTCCTGGTTCTCTTCCTAGCTGTGCGACTGGGCCTCTTCAGTCTAGTCTGCCAGCTCATCATCTGTAGCAGACCCTCTACTGAGACTGTCCCCCAAGGTTCCCTCCTAGACCTCATTCTCTTCCTTGTGAGTTTCCTATGATCCACTTTAGTCTCTTCCGATTGCCTTTAGGATAAAATAGAACTGCTTTACTTTGCTTTTAAAGTTCTTTCTAATCCATCAGACACTGAACTCAGCATCCATGTGACACTGGGCACCTAATCCTAGTGCCATTGGACTCTGTCAGATTTCACCATTCCTCTATTTGGCCCCTAATTCCCTATCTCTGGACATTTTTACTGGCTGCCTTTGATACCTGGAACCCTCTCCTACCTCCCACTACCTCCTGGTTTCCCTGATTCCCTTCAAGTCTCAATTAATATCTCACCTTCTACAAAAAACAATTTTTTTCCATCCTCATTCATCTTAGTGCCTTCTCTCTAAGAGTATCTCCAAGTTACCCTATATGTATGAAGAAAATCAACATTGTGCTGCATTATTTAATGAGTAGTATTTCCATGGGATCTATCCTTTACTTCATTTTAACAGACCCCACTTCTGAAGGCCTGCAGTTTCTGAAGAGTGAGATTGAATAAGAGGATTACTCCCAGCCCCCAAGGTATCTGCTCACCAGCCTAGGCTGGGCCTCAGGCTTTTGTTTACTCTATAAGCACAGAAGCCAGCCAGAATTAGGCTCTCCCCAAGGATGACTCTAGTGTTCTTGCTTTTCCTATTAAAATTTAGGGTGACCTGATCTCCAGTGGGGAAGCCAAAACCAGAGAGAATCTGATTGATAACAGCTTAAGTTTTTCTAGCCAAGATTGCTAGAGGCAGCTGGTCCTGGTAAAACTCCTAATACTCCTGAAGTGTAATGGAAGAGGGGTGTAATCAGCCACAACAGAAGGCCAACTTGCCTCCCAGTCAGGATGGCCTTCCATTGGCCAGGGGAATTCCAAATGATGTATGGTCAGGCCAATAGGAAGAAAGACACACTTAGGTTTAAAAGGTGCAGTGGGCCCTCATTTCAGGGTATTTTGGCACAAAAGGAGGTAGACCACAAGACCCCTTTATTACCAAGCTACATAGCCCTGCTAATAAATGATCTCAATTGGAGAATAGCCTCAGTTTGCCCTTTGTTAAATTCTGCTCACAACATTACATGATAATTTGAATGTGGTCTCCCTCATTATATTGGATGAACAGGGACTTTTTTTTTTTTGCCATTCCTTGTATCCCCACAGTGGCTTACATATAGTAGGCACTTAATAAATGCTTATTGGCTTGACTGTATACACTGTGCCTAACTTTTCTTTCCATCCTCCTTGCATATTTTTGCCCTTTGATGGAGCAGGCTGTCCTCTCTCTGTCCCTCACCCAGAGCACTCTGTCTCCCATGTCCATGCCCAGTAAGCTCTCCCTCCTTATCTGTGCTTCATGGAGTCCCTCTCTTCCTTCAAGCATCATTTTCTGCATGATACATGTTCTGATCCGATCTGCTGCTGTCTGAGCAGCACTGAGCATTGAGATCCTTTAAATATGTCTTCATTTATTTATTTAAAACTCTTACTATATGGCATTATCTGTTTACTTGGTGCTTCCTCCATTAAAATGTCAGCCCTTTAAGAATAAGTACCATTCCATCACTGTTTATACCTGTGCCTGGCCCAAAGGAACCTCACAAGTGCTCATTGATTGAATATTGTTTTCCTGATTCTGCTCATTTGATTCTGAAGCAGTTCATGGACACGTTTGCATTCCTCTGTTTTACCCAAACCCAAATCCCAGGCCACTCTCACACCACCTGATTAGTGGCCCACCATTAAGCCCCTTTTATATTTCCATCCTACATTTTGTCATAGCTTGAAAACTGCTAAAGGCATGTCTGGGTATATTGCTCAAGTCATAGTGCCCTGACCCCTCCTTTCCTAATCAGCATTTTATATATTCTCCTTGAATCATTATAGTGTATAAGGTTTATTATGGTACAAGGATCTTATCTAGGGACTACCCTGTCCTGTCCCGCTGACCAAGCAGGGCCCCCACACTCTTTGTCTAGAATGTGACCCTAGCCTGTTCCAGGGAATTCCAGTCCCCTTTACCCCATGACCCTCCACTGTGCTCTGGAAAGCACTGACTATGACCCTCCAGCCTGTGCCCTCCACCCTGTTCTAGGAGGGACCCCCATGACAAAGGAAGGTTGCACCCTTGTGCCCTTGTGCCATATTCCTAAATTAGCCTTGTGCTATAGCTCTAAACAATGGCTGTTCTCTGCTTCTGTACATCATGGCTTCTGCTAGCTCCCCTCTCTGATTGTGGTTTTTGTGGTTTTAGCCTGTATAATCAAGTCTGTACCCTGAAAAGATTACTACCCAATTTGAGTGTACTTCTGGGTAGTTGCTCGCTTGATCAATAAATCCACACCGAAATTTATCTTGAACCCAGGTCTCGACTTGCTCTTATTCTCTGCACAACACCTCATGGCCATTGCTTCTTACTGACCCTCTAAGTTGTAGCATGTTTCTTTACCATGGTTTTATTTTTGGTCATGCACAAATTAATGCACACCTCTTACCTCCACCCTTTACCACAGAGAGATACTATGTAGGTTTGTGAATAAAGGAAACCTTCATTTCTCTGTTATTCCCCCCAGCATATGCCCATTGGTGGTTCAAAAGATACGGATGAGCAAGTCCCACTTTTTAGCATAATTCCAAATTGATATCCAGAATAACTCTATTAATAATACATCAATTTGCTTGTTTTCCTGCAACTAACTAAACAAGGACCATCCCCATTTTTATCTTTGCCAATTTTTTTCATTAAAAGCATAGCCTCAGAGATGTCTTAATTTGCATTTCTCTTACTATTAGAGATTTGGAACATGTTTTCATGTGAGCATTTGTGATTTTCAGTTTTTCTTTCAGAAACCATTCAGTTCATGAACCACTCATCTCATAGGGAATGAATGCCTTTTGGCATTATGTGCTTGGTTTACTTCACTGTCTATGGTGGACAGCAGACATTCATCAGTGGTATTTCACTCAGATCTTTTCCCAGTCTACATTTTCTCCTTGATTTCCGCAGCCATTGATTTTGTTCATGAAAAAGTTTTTTTTTTTAATTTATGTTTTCACAATTCTCCCTTTTATCTCTTCTGATCTCCTCTACTTATTGTTTGGTTAAGAATATCCCCTTTGCTCCTAGTTATGAAAGGAGCTTGATATCGTTCACTTCTAATTTATTTTATAGCATTATCTCATACTTAGTTTATGTATCTATTTTGAATTTATTGTGGAACAACATAAAAACATTGACCTAGGATAACCAGGGATGGAGCCAAGATGGCAGCATAGAAGCAGCAAGGTTCCGTATCTCCAACATAGCCCCCTTAAATACCCATAAAATATGATTCTAAACAAATTTTAGGGCTCCAAAACTCACAAAAATACAGAAAAACAATCTCCTGCTGAAGGCAGCTCGGCAGGAAGGGCTCATCGCAGCATGCTGGGAGCTGAAACCAGCCCAGCCTGAAACCACAGCTTGGCCCTGGGGTGGACAGGACTAGTCATAGCTGGAGCCTTCAGGAGAGGGATCAGCAGCAGCTGTGGCAGTTTCCAGAATTATCAAGCCATAAGAATCAAGGACAAAGTGAAAGGTCAGTGGAACTCAGCTAAATTTGGGGGAGAAAAGCAGTCCAGAACTGCCTCCAGGGCAAGGAAGCACCAGAAGCAATGGCTCTGCAGCCGCCTCCACATGGCTGCTTCAGAGATCCCAGCCTGCAGAATGCAGGGGGGCCAAGCAATCATTCAGAGGCTAAGTGCTCTTGTGTTGAGGGGCCTGGATCGAGATTGTGGTCCTGGGTGGTGGTCCTGAGGTGCGTTTTCAGTGAGCCAAAGCTGGTGGGGTCTGCAGCAGCTTCCTAATAGCTCTAGCACCTGCAAAAACCCCAGTGATTTTGGACAGAGCTTTCCCTCCTGGAAGTGGAGTTCCACAGAGCTAAAAAATCAAGTAATTGACTGGCAATATGAGCAGGCAAAAGAAGCAAAGTAAGAACAGCAACTGAACTTTAGATTCTTTCTTTGGGGACAAAAAGGATCAAAGCATGGAATGGGAGGAAGACAACACAGTCAGAACTCCCACACCAAAAAATTCCAAGAAACATGAAGACTGCCTAAAATCCATAGATCAGCTAAAGAAGGATTTTGAAAACCAATAAGAGAAGTGGAGGAAAAATTGGGAAGAGAAATGAGAATGATGCAAGAAAATCATGAAAACAGAGTCACAACCTGACTGAAGAAAATAACACTTTAAAAAATAGATTAACTCAAATGGCAAAAAGGCCCCAAAAGCCAATAAGGAGGAGAATGCCTTAAAAGTCAAATTTGGCAGATGGAAAAAGAATCTCAAAAGCTTTCTGAAGAGAATAATTCCTTCAGAATTAGAGTGGAGCAAATGGAAATAAATGCTTTATGAGAAATCAAGATACTATTATATGGATCCAAACGAATGAAAAAATAGAAGGCAATGTGAAATATCTCCTTGAAAAAGCCACTGATCTGGAAAATGGATCCAGGAGAGACAATTTAAAAATTATTGGACTACCTGAAAGCCATGATGAAAAAAAAAAAAGAACTTAGCATCCTTCAAGAAATTCTCAAGGAAAATTGCCCTGATATTTTAGAACCAGTGGGCAAAATAGAACTGGAAAGAATTCACTAATCACCTCTTGAAAAAGATCCCCAAAAGAAAATTCCTAGAAATGTTATAGGCAGGTTCTAGAGTCCCCAGATCAAGGAGAAAATATTACAAGCTGACAAGAAGA
>CM053581.1:583964482-583993702 GCA_028627135.1 Pseudochirops cupreus
AGGAGGGATGGGGATGAGAGGTGGGATGATGGAGGGGAGGGCAGGGTGAGGGGGAGAGTTGCTGGAAGCACACACTTCTGTAAAGGGACAGGGTAGAGAATAGAACAAGGGGGTGGTGGGATAGGAAGGAGGGATATATAATCAGTCCCTCACAATATGGACACTGTGGAGATGTTTTGCATAATTACACATATACAGCCTGTATTTAATTGTTTGTCCTTCCAATGGGGGTGGGTGACGAGGGAGGAAGGGAAAGAAACTAGAATTGAAAGTTCCATAATCAACTGTTAATATATATATATATATATATATATATATATATATATATATATGTTATTGTTATTATTAACTACATCCAACTGAGAATTAAGATATACAAGCACTGGGGTAGGGAGATCCATCCTACCCTACCAGAAAGTCAGAGGGGCGAGGGAGAGGACATAGGACAGAGCAGATTGGGGGAGGGGTCATACAGTGGGATAGCTATCTTGAGGTGTTGGGTAGGGGAAAGATGGGGAGAAAATTTGTAACTCAAAATCTTGTGGAAATAAATGATGTAAACAAGAAAATAAATAAATTGATTTATTTTTTAAAAAGAAGGAAAAAATAAAATAAAATAAAAGTGATAACCAGGGGAACTACATTTTGATAAAAGATACCATAGATAATGAAATAATATGAAGCACTTTTGCATTGAGTTTCTTTAATAAAACTTCTTTTCTTAAATATATATTAAAATAAATTGACCTGATATAATTTTCTGACAAATTGCTATCTGGTTTTCCCAGCAATGCATGCCCAAAGGGTAACTTTTATCCAGGAATTTACATGCTTGGGTTTAGCTGATGCTGGGCTTTCGGTTTCTTCCTTTCTGAGGCTGATTTACTGACTTGTTGCAGTAGCTGTTGTTTTTTCACACCAAATGGTTTTGATGACTCCTGCTTTATAATCATTTGAGATCTGGTAATTCTATGACCCCTTCATTCATATTCTTCTACCTTATTTTCCCTTAGTTTTTAAATTGTTTGTTCTTCCTGATTAGTATTGCTCTTCTTTTGCCTAATTCTAGAAAGTATCCCCACAGTAGTTTGAGTGGCATAACATTAAATCAGTAAATCAATTAAAGTATTGCCATTTCTGTTGTATCAGTACAACCAAACCATTAACAAAGATATTTCTCCATTTAGTTGTCTCCCTTTATACCTGTAAAGAGTTTTTTGTAAATGGTTTTCTATAACTTGTCAGGATCTTGGTAGTTTAACTACTGGATATTTTGCGTGCAGTTATCTCTTCAGTGGAAATATTTCTTATCAGCGTTTCTTCCTGTATTTTGTTAATATTGTACAGTAATATTGATTATATATAAAATATCCTGTTACCTTGGTGGAGTTGTTCATTTTTTTATTAGTTTCTTTGTTGATTCTCTGTAGTTTTCTAAGTAGAAAAGCATATCAGCTGTATAATTTTGTGTTCCTTTGTCAGTTTTTCACTTTAATCCTGTTTTCAATACTTTTGGTAAAGTGAGCATAGCTACTACTATATAAAATAATAGTAGGTAGAGGGATATCTCCCTTGTTGGTACTTGGGGATCATCTAGTGTTTTTCCATTGCAAAAAAATATTCATATTTTAAAATATATATTTCTGATCATAACACAATGGCCCCTCTGTGCCTATTATATTTGGGATTTTAAAATTAAACATATTTGGAAGGCCTTTTTGTCAAAGGCTTTCTTTGCTTCAATATAATTTGTAGTAAAATATTAAAATACCCTCAAAATTCATATTTCCTGCCTCATCATTCATCATCCAAGGAAAACCTTAACAACTTTCACAGTAAACAGCTTTTTAATTCTGAACAGATCATTGGTAAAATATATTGTCAAAAGTTGACTGTCCATGGTAAATTCTGTTCAGGACATTTCTTCCTTCTTGCCTTTTCTCTGTGTAGTTTATCAGGGCCCTGTAAGCTATCATTGGTTATTTATGAACATTGGACTTCCCAGTGGTACCAACTTCAAACATGAAAGAGAATGATACTATTGACTTCAATTATTAACTTTAAGTCTTCCTCTCCCTATGAACAGAACATTTTGGTGCAGATTTTGTGACTGCTCTGAATACTTCCATCGAATTCTGGACCAGGTCAGGAGAAGGTATTCTATGAGGCTCAAGTTTCAATCCCTTGTTTGAGCATGATTAGACATCTCTTTAATATGCCTTGATTCTCTCTTGAGAGATACTTGTTTCCGATTAATTTTCCTTATTCTCTTGAAACAAAGATTCCTAGTGAATAATCTACACATACCATCTCTTCAGCTTTCACTGTTTTCCCTCAGTGACCAATTGTACTCAGTATTAAGAGTTTTAGTCTCTTTCCTTTTTAATTCAATCAGGATAATAAGAAAATGAAGTTAATCAACATGGAAACTTCCATGAATTTTTTTTCTTACTTATCATCTCAAGGTTAACTTTCTTTTTCAAAGTCTAAAACCCTAGGGCACTAATTTGTCTAGGGTAGAAAGACAGCAGAATTCCCTGGGTATATTTTTGTGCATTTCCTGCCCACCCCCAACATTGACATAACCTTAAAATCAATGAATTCTTTCTCGGAATATTAATTATTATAATAGATTTGTGATTTTATTTAGATTTCTCATCTAAAATTTGGTGATGTCCGTCCTGAAAACCCTCAGCTGCTTCATCAGTGCTCTCTGTATTCCTGCCTAGTCCCTTGCAGCATCTCATCTTTCCACATTACTTTAAAATGATTCTGATCCAACTGATACATGTGCAGAAATGATAAGGTATTAATTGTCTATTAGCGTTTTCATTATTTAATAAAATGTGAGCACGAGTAGATAAGGACTGGAGTGCAGACTCTTCATTTAGAAAACAATTCTTGTGAAAGCTAACCACTGCAACTGTCATCTTTGGTCCCTGTTTACTACAGAAGTAGCAATAGTAAAAGTAACAATATAGACTGAATGGCTCTGGGGTTTCTTGGATGGAGAGGACTCTTTGATGAGGAAGCCCCCTTTGCTAATGAAGGTTGGCAACTTCTCTTCAAAGCCTAGAGTGCTGAGAAGTTAGGTGACTTACCTAGAGTCACACAGTGTATGAGAAGCAGGACATGAAACCCAATCTTTTTGGTTCTATGCACGACTCTCTATCCACCATCTCACACCATCTCTCAAAAGCCATCACAACAATAGCAGCAATAACTAGCCGTAGTCATTCTCAAGTCACTTTAAAAACAGGTTAAAAACTTAACAAAGTACTTTTGGAATGAACTCTGTGGAGTAATAACAACTGAAAAATCAATGCATCCCACTGGTCATAGAGCAGCTGATTTCTCTCTAAATGAAGCTTATAAAATGACTCAATAAGAATGGAATCAAAAGATCCTCCACTGGTGACATTCATATGAACCTAATCAACAATATCCTGATAAGAAGCATGGGATAAATAGTCTGGGCTTCCGATCTGTTGACAGCATCAAAGGAGGATATATGATGAGATCATTGTTACAGTAAATGACAGGAAAGTCATACTTAAAGAGCCTGGATTCATTAATCAATTCAGATTTTGGAATTTTACCAGAGCAGGAAGTAGAAGAAACTGTGCAACATATAGCAAGTTGCAAAAATTTAGCACCAACTGAATACTTAGAAAAACATTGCCAAAAATAGAAATAGGAACTTTGTTATATCTTGTAAACCAACAGAAAGAAATCCCCACATGGCTGATACAAATACAAACCCCTAAATATTCCTGAGAATTTACACATGAACTCTCCTGGAACCAGAGCATTAGCAAGGACAGACCTTTTACCCACAATCCCCAAGTCACCTGGACTTGGCACTGGCAGATGTCGATGTAAAAAGTGTTCTTGAGAAATGTCATCTAAGCAAGCATATCTCCCCCAAACTACGTATATTATGAAAAACTCCCAAACCATATAGTCCTAGTGGTCAAAGTCCAGACCCTAGAGTTTCATGTCGTCTCTGGGATCTTCCTTGCTCTTGGAGTTGCCACAAAGATGCTTCCAGTGAGGCTACAAAAGAGGAACTTGCAATCCAGTACTTGAATGATCAGAACTGTTATTCATGAGGTGCTTCTCTGCCTTTTTATGAATTTAGATGTGAATTCTAGCTGTGTCTATTATGTTGTGAAGAAGATTGTGTATGAGTTTTGCCTCCTGACCCTGCATTTTTGTAAGGTGAATTGGTGATTAATGGATCCAGGCCCATTGGGTCAGCAAGAAGCTTTTTTACACAAAGGCTGAATGAACTCACTTTTGCCACTTTGGGCAGTTGGTAATTTAAGAGAAAATATAGAGACCCGTAGTAATTAGGATAGACCATCCATTTTATTTCTTTGAAGGCTAGAATGAAATGTCAAAAGTTAAATCTCCAAGGCAGACATTCAGTTACACATTTTTCCTATGGTCACTAAGGAAAATGATATATTCTACCTGATGTGAACAAATAGTTCATCTGTTCCCTCTCTAGCTGTTTTGAGTGTCTTGTCATCTTTTTTTTTTATTCTTCTCTTTTCCTAATCTTAAAATTGAGAAAGCCGATGGAAACAGCAAATAAGCAGGAAAAAAAACCCATGATTTACAGAAATGGCAGACATCCTAGTTGTTTGAATATTTAGGGAAAAATGATGGGGGGCAGGGTGTCATGTATATTTGCTTGAGTCAAGGGAGGAGTTCTACAGATAAATTTGAGCAAACCTTGAGGAAACCCACTACAGGACAGTTAAAGAGATTTCACTGTGAATGGTGCTGCCTGCAGTAATTGACAACCACTCCAACATCCTTGAATTCCCAAAAGATGTAATTTTATGCAATCCAAGATAGCTTCATACTGGCTGATTTATAGCTTTTCCAATCAATGAATGCAAGAAGTTGGGTCTTATTTTATTTAATATATCTGAAAGATTTGGCAAATTTCTATTTCATAAAATATGAATTGTGGCCCATTTCCTCTAGAGTCAACACTTTATTACTTATTATTATATTTCTTATAAATAATATTTTTATTCCATGAGAAGCTACCATTAAAAAAATAAAGCAAGGAATTACTGCCTGAGCCACAAAAGGATTTTTCCCTTTTCAATTTTTAAAATTTATTTTTAGTTTTCAACATTCATTTAAACAAGATTTTGAGTTACAAATTTTCTCCCTGTCTTTCCCTTACCCCCACCCCAAGATAGCAAGCCTACTGAGTACCCCTTCCTCCAATCTGCTCTGTTTTATATCCTCTCCTTTCCCCTCCCAACTTTCTTGTAGGGCAATCTGGATTTCTATTCCCAGTGTCTGTATATTTTATTTCCCAGTTGCATATAAAAACAATTAAATAATTTTTTTTAACATTTGTTTTTAAAACATTGATTTCCGCATTCTTTCCCTTCTTCTCTCCTCACCCACCCCCACTGAGAAGATAAGCAATTCAATATAGGTTGTACATGTGTAGTTAGGCAAAACATTTCCATAGTAGTTGTATTGTGAAAGACAAACTATATTTCCCTCCATCCTATCCCACCCCTCACTTATTCTATTTTCTACTTTAACCCTGTCACTTTTCAAATGTGTGTGCTTCTAACTACCCTCTCTCCCAATCTGCCCTACCTTCTATCATCCCCTCTCTTATCCCTTCCCCTCCTACTTTCCTATAGGGTAAGATAACCAAATGAGTATGTATGTTATTCCTTTCTTAAGCCAAATTCAACGACAGTAAAGGTGACCCATTCCCTTTCAACTTCCTGCTCTTCCCCTTCACTGGAATAATTTTTTCTTGCTTCTTTTATATGAGATAATTTACCCTATTCTATCTGTCCCTTTCTCCTTCTCTCATTATGTTCCTCTCTTACCTCTTAATTTTATTTTTTAGATATCATCCCTTCTATTCAACTCATCCTGTGCCCTCTGTCTATATATACATGTACACACATATACACACACTCATGTATGCATTTATTCACACATACACCCTCCTATACACACATATATTTGTATGTATACATATATATGCACACGTGCACACACACATATTTCCTTCAACTATCCTCATACTGAGAAAAGTTTCATGAGTCACAATTATCATTTTTCCATGTAAGAATGTAAATAGTTCAACTTTAATAAGTTCCTTATGATTTCTTTTTCCTGTTTAGCTTCTCATGCTTCTCTTGCTTCTTGTATATGAAAGTCAAATTTTCTGTTCAGCTCTGTGTTTTTCATCAAGAATGATTGAAAGTGGGGGGCAGAGTCAAAATGGCAGTATAGAAGCAGGAAAATTCTGTGGGCTCCCCCCATAACCACCTCAAATACCTATAAAATATGACTCTAAACAAATTTTAGAGCAACAGAACCCACAAAGTGAGAGAAACAAATCTCCCACTGAAGGGAGTCTGGCAGGCCTGCAGGAAGGGTCCATCACAGCATGCTGGAAGCAGAGCCCAGCCCCACATGAGCCCAAGGTTTTAGCCCCAAGGTGGCCAGAATGGCAGTGGCTGTAGAATTCTGGAGATTGGATCACCAGCAGCTGTAGCAGTTTCCAGAATTATCAAGCCATAAATACCAAAGACAAAGTAAAGCATCAGTGGAAGTCGGCTGTATCTGTGGGGGGATGGAGGTGCAGTCTGGCCTCTGCTCCCAAAGCAAGAAGCTGCAGAGGTGCAGTGGCCCTGCAGCTGCCTCCATGTGGCTGCTTCAGAGGTCCTGGACTGCAGATCATAGAGGGGAGCCAAGTGACCATTCAGACACTAAGTGCTTTTGCCTTAACCTGCCTGGATCTGAATAGTGGTCTTGGGTAGTAGTCCTGAGGTATGAAACCAGTCAGCCAAAGCTGGTGGAGGCTGTAGAGACAGCACCCTCCTAATAGCACTAGCAGCTGTGAAAACCCTAATGATTTGGAAAAAAAAAGCTCTCCCCCTGGAAGCAGAGTTCTACTGTGGCAAAGAGCTCAAAAGTCAAGAAATTGGCTGGCAATGTGAGCAAACAAAGGAAGGAAAGCAAGCACAGCCATCTAACTTTATATTCCTTTTTTGGAGACAAAAAGGATCAAAGAATGGAATGGGAGGAAGAGAACACAGTCAGAACTCATGCATCAAAAGCTTCCAAGAAAAATATTAACTAGTTACAGGCCATGGAGGAGTTCAAGAAGGATTTTGAACATCAAGTAAGAGAAGTGGAGAAAAATTGGGAAGAGAAATGAGAATGATGCAGGAAAATCACGACAAGAGAGTCAACAACATGACTAGAAAATAACACCTTAATAAACAGACTAATTCAAATGGCAAAAGAGGCCCAAAAAGCCAATAGAGGAGAAGAATGCCTTAAAAAGCCAAATTTGCCAGCTTTCAAAAGCTCACCAAAGAGAATAATTCCTTCAGTATTAGATTGGAGAAAATGGAAGCAAATGACTTTATGAGAAATTAAGATACTAGTAAACAGATCCAAACAAATGAAAAAGTAGAAGGCAATGTGAAATATTTCCTTAAAAAAAACCACTGACCTGGAAAATAGATCCAGGAAAGAAAATTTAAAAATTATTGGACTACCCGAAAGCCATGATCAAAAAAAGAACCTAGAAATCATCCTTCAGGAAATTCTTAAGGAAAAATGCCCTGATGTTTTAGAACCAGAGGGCAAAACAGAACTTTAAAGAATTCACTGATCACCTCTTGAAAAAAGATCCCCAAAAGAAAATTCCTAGGAATATTATAGCTGGGTTCTGGAGTTCCCAGATCAAGGAGAAAATATTACAAGTAGCCAAGAAGAAACAATTTGAATATTGCGGAAACAGAATCAGGATAATACAGGATCTAGCAGGTTCTACATTAAGGGATCAAAGGGCTTGGAATATAATATTCTGGAGATCAAAGGAGCTAGGATTAAAACTAAGAATAACCTACCCAGCAAAAATGAGTATAATATTTCAGGGGGAAATATGGTCATTCAGTGAAGTGGAGGATTTTCAAGCATTCTTGATGAAAAAACCAGAGCTCAATAGAAAATTTGACATTCAAATATAAGAAGCAAGAGAAGTATGAGAAAGTAAACAGGGAAAAGAAATCATAAGGAACTTATCAGTGTTGACCTATTTACATGCCTATGTGGAAAAACAATAATTATGAAACTTTTCTCAGTATGAGGATAGTAGAAGGGAATATAAATGTATGTGTATGTATACATACAAATATGTCTATATAGGAGGGTATATATGCATATGAATTCATATGTGAGTGTGTGTATATATGTGTACAGGTATACATAGACAGAGGGCACAGGATCAATTGAATAGGAAGGGGTGATATGCAAGAGGTGAAATTGAGAGGTGAGAGAGGAATATAATGAGAGGAGACGGGGAGAGACAGAATGGGGTAAATTATTTCATATAGAAGAGGCAAGGGTTAACTGTTACAATGGAAGGAAAGAACAGGAAGGCAAAAGGGAATGGGTCAACGTTACTCTCATTGAATTTGGCATAGGGAGGGAATGACATACACTCTAAATTGGGATTCTTGCCCTATAGGAGAGTAGGTTGGGAAGGGGATGAGAGGGGGGATGATTGAAGGGACAAAAGGTTGGCGGGGAGGGTAGTTAGAAGCACACACTTTTGTAAAGTGACAGGGACAAAGTAGAGAATAGAAGAAGTGGAGGGCAGAATAGGATGGAGGGAAATATAGTCAGTCTTTCACAATATATCCACTATGGAAATATTTTGTGTAACTACACATGTACAACCTATATTGAATTGCTTATCTTTCCAGTAAGGGTGGGTGACTAGGGAGGAAGGGGAAGAATCTGGAATTTAAAGTTTTAAAATCAAATATTTCAAGAAATTATTATTATTATTTACATGCAACTGGGAAATAAGATATACAGGCACTGGGGTGTGGAGATCCACCTTGCTCTACCCAAAAGTCAAAGGGGTGATGGGGAGGATATAGCAGGGAGCAGATTGGGGGACAGAGTATACAGTGGGATCACTGTTTTGAGGTGGTGGGAAGGGGAAAGATGGGGAGAAAATTTGTAACAAAATCTTGTGAAAATGAATGATATAAACTAAAAATAAACATAAAAGTTAATTTTAAAAAAAATTTTAACATAAAAAATAATTTTAAAAAGAATGATTGTAAGTCCTCTATTTCATTGAATGACCGTATTTTCACCCAAGTATTATACTCAGTTTTACTGGGTAGGTGATTCTTGGTTTTAATCCTAGCTCCTTTGATATCCAGAATATCACATTCCAAGCCCTTTGATCCCTTAATGTAGAAGCTGCTAGGTCTTCTGTTATCCTTTTTGTGTTTCTGCAATACTCAAATTGTTTCTTCCTGACTGCTTGAAGTATTTTCTCCTTGACCTGGGAACTCTGGAATTTAGCTATGATATTCCTGGAAGTTTTCTTTTTGGGATTTTTTTCAAGAGGTGTTTGGTGAATTCTTTCAATTTCTATTTTGCTCTCTGGTTCTAAAATATCCAGATAATTTTGCTTGATCATTTCTTGAAAGATAATGTCTAGGCTTTTTTTTTGATCATGGCTTTCAGGTAGTTCAATAATTTTTTAATTGTCTCTCCTGGACCTATTTTCCATGTTGGTTTTTGCAACTAAATATTTCACATTGCCTTCTATTTTGGGGGGGGGGGGATTTTTTGGAAGGGGGAGGGGATAGCAATTGGGGTTAAGTGACTTGCCCAAGGTCACACAGCTAGTACTTGTTAAGTGTCTGAGGCTGGCTTTGAATTCAGGTCCTCCTAACTTCAGGGCCAATGCTCTATTCACTGTGCCACCTAACCACCCCAATGCCTTCTATTTTTTCATTTGTTTGGATCTCTTTTTATAGTATCTTAATTCATTAGCTTCCAATTGTCCCAATCTAATGTTGAAGGAATTATTCTCTTCAGTGAATTTTTGAAACTCCTTTTCCCTCTGGCAAATTTGGCTTTTTAAGGCATTCTTCTCCTCATTGGCTTTATGGGTCTCTTTTGCCATTTGAGTTACTCTATTTTTAAGGTGTTATTTTCTTCAGTATTTTGGGGGTCTCCTTTAGCAGGCTATTGACTCACTTTTCATTATTTTCTTGCATCATTCTCATTTCTTTTCCCAATTTTTCCTCCATTTCTCTTACTTGATTTTCAAAATCCTTCTTGAGCTCCTCCATGGCCTGCAACCACTTCATATTTTTCTTGGAAGCCCTTGATGCAAGAGTTCTGACTTCACTGACTTCCTCCTGCTCCATGTCTTGAACCTTTTTGTCCCCAAAAAAGGATTCTATGGTCTGATTGTACTTCCTCTGCTTGCTCATCTTGCCAGCCAATTTCTTGATATTTTTAGCTTATTGCCATGGTAGAACTCTACTTCCAGAATGGAGAGAACTATGTTCCAAATTGCTGGGGGTTTCACAAATGTTGTCAGAGATCTCAGGAAGGTGCTCTCTCTATAGACACCCCAAGCTCTGGTATACTGGCCACATACCCCAGAACCACCACCCAAGACTGTGATCCAGATCCAAGCAGGTGAAAGCAAGAGTGATTACTGTCTGAATGGCTGATTGGTCCCCCTATGATCTGCAGGCCAGGAGGTCCAGAGAGCAGCCATGTAGCAGCTTCTGCAACTCCACAACTTCTTGTCCCTGCGGCAGGGGCTAGACTGCTCTTCTGTCCCCCAGTTTCGCCAGAGTTCCTCACTGTCCTTTTACTTCTCTTTGGAGTTGATGGGTTGAGAAGTCTGGCAACTGCTACAACTGCTGGTGATTCACTGTCCTGAAATCTGCTCAGGCTGGTCTGTGCCACTGGTTGGGGCTGCCCTCAGGCCACAACTGTGTGGCTCACATGGGACTGTGCTCAGTTCCGAGCCTGGTGTGATAGACCCTTCCTCTTGGCCTGTCAGGTTGTCTTCAGCAGGAGATTTGTTTCTCTCTGTCACTTTTTGGGTTCTGTAGCTCTAGAATTTGTTTAGAGTCATATTTTATAGGTATTGCAGGTGGTTGGAACCAGAGCCAAGTGAAGTTCACTACATTGGCTCCACCCCACCTTTTCAGTTTTTTAAATGCTCAGCTTCCCTGATGCATTTAACAGATGATTAAGCATTTCTAAGGGTATTTTAAATATACATTCACAAGAAATAACTGCTAGATAAAATAAGACTCAGTTCAGTCACTTTTTTAGTCAAGTCCAACTTTTTGTGACCCCATTTGGAGTTTTCTTGGCAAAGATATTGGAATCATTTGCTATTTCCTTCTACAGATCATTTTATAGATGAGGAAACTGAGGCAAATAGGACTAAGTATTTGCCAAGGGTGATACAGCTTATAAGTGTCTGAGGCCTAATTTGAACTCAGGAAGGTGATGCTTCCTGACTCTAGGCCTGGTACTCTATCCACAGCACCACCTAGATACCACTGTTGATATCCTCAGAGAACTAATTGCCTTTTCTTTACTGGGTGACCAAATTTCTCAAAACTAAGATGAGTAATTCTTTCAATAACAAAAGTTTTTAGTCTTAGGTACCAGCTAACATCTGTCTGGTAGATGCAGAGAGACAGAGACAAAGAGACAGAGACAGAGACACAGACAGAGACATAGATAGAGACAAGGTCAGACAGACAGACACACGCACAGGTGATTGAACATTAAATACTTAGACTTGATTAATTAATAATTAATACTTAAATAATAGAACATTAAATACCATGTGACAGACATTATGCTAAGTGTTAGGGATGCAAATAAAAGCAAACCAGACAGTCCTTGCCCTAATGGGGCTCAATTGTTGAAGGGCTGCTTCCCTTTCACCAGAGGGCTTCAAACACAATCTGGAGTATATTGTTAGGAAAATTCTTTTTCACTGTGGTTTAGACTAGAAGGGGGCAGCTAGGAGGTACCAAAGATAAAGTATAGAGCCTAGAGTCAGGAAAACTCATCTTCACAAGTTCAAATTTGGCCTCAGACACTAGCCGTGTGACCCTGGACAAATCACTTAACCCTCTCTGCCTCTGTTTCTTCATCTATAAAATGATTTGGAGAAGGAAATGACAAGAAACTGCAGTGTCTTTGCCAAGGAAACCCCAAAAAAGGGGTCAGAAAGTGTCAGACATGTCTGAAAAATGACTAAACAAAAACAACTTGGACTCAGTGGTAGCAAGGGTCCTTCCCACCCTGGAATTTCTGTGCTTAATACCATTCAATCAGTGACTGGAAATGGAGGTGTAAGAAAAAGGGAAATGGCAGCCATTGAGAACGACAGGGAATTTGGGGGAGGGGAGACAGAGGCCTCCCTCACTTAATACTTTAGGAGCATTCTTAGCTTGTGCAGTGTGTTCACAAAATATAAAGAAGTCTTGGGAAGAGTAAGCACAGAGCCTCACTTCTTTAGCCTCAGTGTCAATTGAGGTGCTTAAAGTGCCTAATGAAGAGGAGATGAAGCTGAGCTCCAGGGTTGAGAACAGCAGGACTAACCCAAGGACAGTCTCTGACTGTGCCAAGCACTGATGACTCATGACTACTTTATAAACTGAAGCTCCAGCATACCTACTGTCAAGAGCAGAATTTGGCTCCCTGTCCAAAAGAGGATTGAAACCCTGAGCCCGTTACGCAGGCCTACAAGTAGGTGGGCCCTTGGATTCTACATCAGCTGCCAGATTCCAGTGATCTTCAAAACGCATTGCAGTCATCTTATAGGGAGGCCAAAAACACCAGGATAGTCTGCTTAGTGGGCTGACAGCTGAGGGAAAGAAACCCAGGACTGCTTGGCCATGCCCTGTGATACTGTAAGAATGGTGGGGGAAATAGTGAAGGAGCAGGTTCAGGGAAGGACAAATAAGGCACTGTCCTAGATCTTGTGTACAAGATGGTGATGGCAGATGGTGAGAGTAATGGAAGAAGTAGTGATGATGGAAGAGGGTAAGAGTGGTGGGAGAGGGGTGGGGAAAAGGTGAAGGCAGAGATGGCTGTAACAGAAGAAGAGGGGTGAGAATGATGGAGAAGGGTGGAGTTGAAGGAGATGGCCCAGGGTGAAAGAGAAGGCTGAGACTGATAGAAGACGGTGAGGGTAAAGTAGGAAGGGTGAGTGTAATGGAAGAGGGTCAGCAGGAGAGTGATAGAGAAATTTATTAAGGAGTCATAGAAATCATTTACATATTTACATAATATGTAAGTCATAAATTTACATAACAATGGCCCCAGATGCCATTGGGTCCAACTAGTAGCTGAACAAGAATCCTCAAAACAACATACTCCAAAGCACACCCTGCCATGGCTTGGCTGCCTCCACTGGGGCATTGACTTCTGCCTGCTGAGGCAGACCATTCCAATGTTTGGACAGCTCCAGTTGTAAAGGGACTCTTCCTTCCAACTTGAGTTTGCTTCTCCCCTCTGGTTCTTATTCTGACCTCTGGGGTCAAGCAGAGCAAGTCTTATCCCTTGCCGTCATCCTTGTGACAACTTTCAAATCCTTGAAAGAAGTTGTGATGGCCCGCACTGCCCCATTGCTAATACTTGCCATTTTGAACTCCCAGAGTGGTTGTAATAAACATGATTTGTAAGCATTTAGATGATTTCAGAACCAGGAGTTATTTTTAAAGTAGCTTCTACCATCTTAGATGATGTTACTTAAAATGGCAGGAGTTATGTTTATACCAACTCTTCTATGGAAGTTGAACAGTAGGTGAAGGAATACTGTACTGACTGAGAGCATGCTAATTATAAGATAAGTTATAGGAATTTCTGTTCATATTTCCCCAAGTGTCTCCTTTTGATGTGGCAGTGATCTGGGGCCCTCCAAGGCTAGGTTAGTTCAAGTTCTGATGGGTCTTCCCAAGCTGGGCAGCCTTTGAATACAGATCCACAGATGAACTGGCTCTGCATGGAGTGATGGGCATGAAGTCAAGAAGGCTTAGGTTCAGATCTGGACTCTGCCATGCAATAGCTCTGCTACTCTGGCCAGGTCACTTAAATCCCCTGGCTTTGCAGTCCTTGTTGATAAGACGGGAACAGTGACATTTGCAGCACTTAGCTTATACTCCAAAATGTGATATAAAGACCCATTGTTCTTCTTCTCTGTTATTCAAGGACCTTCTCAGATACAGTCAGAAAGATGGCCAACTGCAGTGGAATGGAACAAATCCTCATCTTAGAAGTCAGAAGGCTTAAATTGAAATCTTCACACTAACATATAAAATCCACAAGCCAGCTGAGGCCAAGATGGTGGTGTAGAAGCAACAAGGTTCTGCAGCTCTCATATAGTCACCTCAAATACCCATAAAACATGACTCTAGACAAATTTTAGGGCTCTAAAACTCATGACAGAAAAACACATCTCCCAGTGAAGGCAGTTTGGCAGGAAGAGCTCATTGCAGCATGCTGGGAGCTGAAACCAGCCCAACCTAAAACCACGGCTTGGGCCTGGAGTGGACAGGACGAGCCATAGCTGGAGCCTACAGGAAAGGGATCAGCAGCAGCTGTGGCAGTTTCCAGAATTATCAAGCCATAAGAAACAAGGACAAAGTGAAAGGTCAGTGGAACTCAGCTGAATTTTGGGGAGAAAAGCAGTCTGGCCAAACTGCCTCCAGGGCAAGGAAGTGGCAGAAGCAGCAGCCCTGCAGCTGCCTCCACATGGCTGCTTCAGAGCTCACAGCCTGCAGACTGCAGAGGGGCCAAGCAATTGTTCAGAGGCTAAGTGCTCTTGTGTTGAGCGGCCTGGATCCAGATCATGGTCTTGGGTGATGGTCCTGCGGTGCGTTTTCAGTGAGCTAAAGCTGGTGGGGGCTGCAAAAAAATAGCGATCTCCTAATAGCTCTGGCATCTGCAAAAACCCCAGCAATTTGGGACAGAGCTTTCCCCTCTGGAAGCAGAGTTCCACAGAGCTAAAAAGTCAAGTAATTGACTGGCAAAAACATGAGCAGGAAAAGGATGCAAAGTAAGAACAGCACCCAAACTTTAGATTCCTTCTTTGGGGACAAAAAGGATCAAAGCATGGAACAGGAGGAAGACAACAGTCTGAACTCCCACACCAAAAGCTTCCAAGAAACATGAAGACTACATACAAGCCATAGATGGGCTTAAGAAGGAATTTGAAAACCAAATAAGAGAAGTGGAGGAAAAATTGGGTAGAGAAATGAGAATGATGCAAGAAAATCATGAAAAGAGAGTCAACAACCTGACTGAAGAAAACAATACCTTAAAAAATAGATTAACTCAAATGGCAAAAGAGGCCCAAAAAGCCAATGAGGAGAAGAAAGCCTTAAAAAGTCAAATTTGCTAGATGGAAAAAGAATCTCAAAAGCTTTCTGAGGAGTATAATTCCTTCAGAATTAGAGTGGAACAAATGGAAGCAAATGACTTTATGAGAAATCAAGATACTATTAAACAGATCCAAACAAATGAAAAAAATAGAAGGCAATGTGAAATATCTCCTTGAAAAAACCACTGACCTGGAAAACAGATTAAGGAAAGACAATTTAAAAATTATTGGACTACCTGAAAGCCATGATCAAGAAAAGAGTCTAGACACTATCTTTCAAGAAATTATCAAGCAAAATTGCCCTGGTATTCTAGAACCAGAGGGCAAAATAGAACTTGAAAGAATTCACTAATCACCTCTTGAATAAGATCCCCAAAAGAAAACTCCTATGAATATTATAGCCAGTTTCCAAAGTTCCCAGATCCAGGAGAAAATATTACAAGCTGCCAAGAAGAAACAATTTGAATACCATGGAAGCACAATTAGGATAACCCAGGACCTAGCAGCTTCTACATTAAGGGATCAAAGAGCCTGGAGTATGATATTCTGGAGATCAAGGGAGCTAGGATTAAAACTAAGAATCACCTACCCAGCAAAATTGAGTATTATTTTCCAGGGGAAAATATGGTTATTCAGTGAGGTGGAGAACTTTCAAACATTCTTGCTGAAAAAACCAGAACTGAAAAGAAAATTTGACACTCAAATACACAAAGCATGAGAAGGTAAACATGGAAAAGAAATCATAAGGATCTTATCAAAGTTGAACTATTTACATGCCAACATGGAAAAACAATAAATGTTACTTATGAAACTTTTCTCAGTATGAGGATAGGTGAAGGGAATACAAATGTATATATATGTATACATACACATATGTCTATATAGGAGGGCTTATACATGCATATGAACACATATCTGAGTATGTGTATATATGAGTACATAGAGGGCACAGGATCAATTGACTAGGAAGGGACAATACTCTGAAAGGTGAAATTCTGAGGTGGGAGAGGATTAGAATGAGAAGAGACAGGGAGAGACAGAATGGGGTTAATCATCTCATATAGAAGAGGCAAGGGATAATTGTTACAATGGACAGGAAGAACAGGAAGGCAAAAGGGAAAGGGTCAACCTTACTCTCATTGAATTTGGCTTAGGGAAGGAATGACATAAGCTCTTAACTGGGTATCTTGCCACACAGGAGAGTAGTGGGGATGGGGATGATGGAGGGGAAGGCAGGGTGGAGGGGAGGGTTTCTGGAAGTACACATTTCTGTAAGGAGACAGGGACAGGGTAGAGAATAGAACAAAGCGGGGTGGGATAGGAAGGAGGGACATATAATCAATCTCTTACAATTTGCCCACTGTGGAGATGTTCTGCATAATTATACATGTACAGCCTGTATTTAATTGCTTATCCTTCCAATGGGGGTGGGTGATAAGGGAGGAAGAGAAAGAATCCAGAATTTAAAGTTCTTTAATCAAATGTTAAAAATATGTGTGTGTGTATATATATATTATTATAATTATTAATATATATTATTATAATTATTAACTACATCCAACTGGGAATTAAGATATACAGGCACTGTGGTAGGGAGATCCATCCTACCCTACCAGAAAGTCAGAGGGGTAAGGGGGAGAACATAGGAGAGAGCAGATTTGGGGAAGGGTTATACAGTGGGATGGCTGTTTTGAGTGTTTTGAGGGGAAAGATGGGGAGAAAATTTGTAACTCAAAATCTCATGGAAATGAATAATGTAAACAAGAAAATAAATAAATTTATTTATTTAACAAAAAAAATGTTTACTGACTGAAAAAAAAAGTAATAAAATCCACAAGCCCTTGGATACAACACCTAACCCCTCTGTGCCTGTTTCCTCATCCATAAATTAAATATAATAGTACCTTCCCCCTCTTACCTCACATTATGAAATGAGGAATCATCCAAATCATTTTAAATCCCAGATCACTGTGCAAATGCCAGTTATCACTAAGTGATTAATTCTGTGACTACCACCCCTCATGAAGGCCATTTACTCAACTAATGCCAGTGGAGGGCACATTCACCCCAGTGAGTCCTGGATGCTAGAAGTAAGATTTTCACCCTATTCTACTCCAGCCCGATACCATGCTGAGCTGTTGGTAACAATGAAAGAATTCAAGCTTTTGAAATATTTTTAGCTACAAATGACCAATACTAATAATGATTAATTTATGGGCCTTCATCTAAAAGGATCAAAATACTTGTTCCTATTGCTGACCTAATAAATTATGGAGCCCTTCCAATCTTAGCAGAATCCTTTCTGTCTGACTTTTGAATGTGGTATTTCATGTACACACATTTGCCCACATGTTCACAAGAATGGGACATTACACAGAAGTATGACCCAGTGGATGTAATGAATACAATGATTTATTCATTAGATGTCAGAGAAAAATCACAGGTGAACTGGTTGGATCAGTGGATTTTGGAACACTTTGTGGATTGGGATTTCATCATTGGGGAAGGGCTGGGAATCTTTTCCAGGCAACAGTGATTACAAATTTTCTAGGCCAGATGGTGCCACAAAGAATTAGGAGGAGGAGGAAATGAGGGGAAAATCAAAGATACAAGTTTTGTTTTTTGCCTATTTGATAATTCAAAAGGAACTTGAATTATAAACAGTTGAACATCAGTTGAATTACTGTACCACAAAAGATTAGCAAAAACATTATTTCATAGCTGAGTCAGATATGAGAAACAGAAGAGTATGTTCGATTTACTCTGCTCTTTGTTAAATCACAGGAAGAGAGAGATCATTCTAGACATAGGGGATAGTTGATGAGAATGCACACAGTCAGGAGAAGGAGTGCCTTGTGAGAGGAACAGCCAAGAGGCCCATGTCTCTGGTAGTGATGTGGAGTAAGATCTGGTAGTAAGGCAGGAAGCAGCCAGGTTAGGAAAGGTGTTCACAGCCAAACAAAGGATTGATCCTGCAGATAATAAGGAACCCTAAAGTTTATTGAATTGGCAAGGCATAGGAGTGAAATGGGTTAACATAATTAACCTATTTAAGATATAGGGAATGGATTGGGATATTCCCCTGCACCTCAATGACACTTTGATGGAAAAAATCAGCCCCATTGTAAAGCAGAATTCTTTGAAAGTACGGAAATAGTCAGGTTTGTTTATCTGACACTTTCCATGGAGCCCATTGGCAGAGATCTCCTGGAATGCCTGCAGTTATTAAATGCCTAATATTCCTGCCCTCAAGGACCTGACAATCTCCACAGCACTTTTCAACTATGGGGATATTAGCTTCATATTGGAATGGTAAAAAAAAAAAAATGTGTTCTATTGTCATCATAAAAATTAGAGAGAGCCAATTTTCTGTCTGCATGTTCTTTGGCTGGGTACCCCTTCCATTCTCCAGAAGATGTCACTTCTCTTCAGTTCTCTCAGTCTCTCTTTGATTTCATTATGGCATGGCCCTTTTCCATCATATCCATTTTACAAATGAAGAAACGGAGGTCATTAGGGTTTGAATGACGTGCTCACAGTCACGAGAGCAGCACGAAGTGGGAGCAGGATCCAAGCCAAGGCTTTCTCCATCCGCTTTGTGGAGAACTCTGCTCTGCTAGAAGCAAGGAATCACTTCCCTTTCCCTGGAAATTCTCCAGATAGTTATAATGATCACCATGCTTAGTAGTCATCTAAGTCATTACTTAGCAAAGTGATTCCAGTTTGAATTCCATTTAGCTTTGCTCAAATGTCAATCCTTCCATCCTGCTAAATGTCCTTCCCTTCATGACCTTAGTTTTCTTTCTTTTTCCAGTAAAACAGGACCCTTATGTCAAATCATTGTAAAAGAAAATAGTCTTCAGAGCCAATGGGGAAAGCCTAACATTTCAACAGTCACTGGAGACCCTGGAACATCCTGGCACTTGATACACTAGCAAACCCCAGATAAGACCTGTGTATTGAGGGGTGGGGCAAAAGCAAGCTGATGCTGGAGCTCCCTCCATTCATCCTAGATCTGAACCCTGGAGCAGCCTGGTTGGTTCAAAGGAGCTCTGGTGACTTGGGGACATGGGAGGACAGGAGGACTGGTAAATCTGTTTCATCTTCAAAGAGTGGGCCACCAGAATGATGCCTTAAATTTAGGAAGGTTTCCATTGAAATATATGGGTGACTGGTAGCTATGGCCCCAGATACAATACAGTAGTTTTCATTAGTATCCACTGTCTATGTCTTTCACAGAAAGACCTGCACATTCCTATTTTGTGCTTGCTTAATCCCAGGAAAAAGGACCTATCTGTGTATGAATCCTGAGATTTTCTTATCTGGAAATGAAAATTTTCCATATTGCATAAATTCATAGATCTAGAGCTAGAAAGGACTTCAGAGGTCACCTAGACCAGCCTCCTTGCTTTAGAGATGAGGAAGCTGAACCCTAGGCCAGAAATTGCTGGCCCCAGGTCAGAAACATCAGAGGTGAGGTAGGAGTTCAGGCCCTCAGCCTCTAGAGTCCTGAGCATTTTGTCATACCAGATGGCTGGTAACAACTCCTTTTTCTGCCTTTAGACAACTGTCTTCTGATATATAATTTCTTATGACTTATTTAGCACATCCTTCGTTTGTTAGCCACCTGGAGTCCGCATTTGAATAAACACAGACCTAAGTGGTCAATAAATAGTGACTTGTCTCTCTCTTCATGCCTTTCCATTGTAGAGACCTGCCCTCTTTTAACATCCTCATTCTCTAGTTTATCTTCCCACCAGAGACCATCCACAATGAATGTATATAATTACTTTCATTTGTAGATGTGACTGTTGCTGAAATCAACATTTTTAGCCTGCTTTAATTGCCTTGGGATTACCAGCAATGAAGACGTCTCACAGAACCAGGACTGATTGTGATTTCTGGGAAACCATAGTAAGTCCCTTTGTGGCCATGTGTCTGACCCCCTGGCCTAGTCACGGATGATATCACAACATCTTGGACTTTGAAGAGTCCTCAGTGGTCAGCTAGTCTAAACCTAACCCTCTATACTCTGGCAAGAATGCCCTCTGCAATATGTCTGGCAGTAAGGCATCCGATCTTTGCTTAAAGACCTTCAGTGTTGTGGGTTACCCAACTACCAAAGGTTAAGGAGATTTTCCTCTACATCATCACTCACGAATCTGTTTCTGTGTACCTTCCTTCTCCATTATGCCTAATTCTATCCTCTAGAGCCAAGCAAATCCAATCCAATCCCCCTTCCCCATAAGGGCATCTCCTTTAAAATCTTCTTTCCTTCAGTCTAAACTTTGCCATGTCTTTAAGCTTATCATCATGTGTCATGATCTCAAAGGTCTTCATCATCCTAATCTTGAGGACATGGGACTCAGGTTAAGATAGTGGAGGGTTAAGACATTTAGAGGGGAAGCTATGTGGTACAGGGAAAGACCTCTGGATCTGAAATCAGAAGAATATACACCACTTCTGCTACTTACTGGCTATTTGACCTTGGACTATTTGCCTTACCTCTTTGGGCCTAAGTTTCTTCAACTGTAAAATAGAAGGTTTTGTTAGATAATCTTAGAGACACCTTTTAGATGTGGATATATGATCTTATGATGCAATGAACATCAATTTTCCACAAGGTACTTGAATTCAAAATAAAATCAGTTGTATGTACACTGCTATAGAATTGGAAAAAATGGTTCACTTGAAGGAACAGAATGGAATTATAGGTCTTTTCTTCATTTTTTACTTAAGTTCAAATAATCCCCTTATTTAAGTAACAGGTTCTTCATTCTTTAACCACCAATTCCTCAGTCAACATCTGCACATCCTGATGAAACAGGAAAAGAAGAGGAGAGAAGAGGAGAGGAGAAGAGAGAAGAGATAAAGTCATTGGCATGTGTGATCATTTCAGTATAGTCAACCTGGAGAAATATCTGTGTTTTCCATTCCACAACCATCACTGCTTAGCTGGAGTCTCAGGACTTAGATATTCTAATAAAATGGAGGGATATGTGGGTTTCTTCAGTGGGTTTGTAGTTGGTTCAATACAAGTCCACACTTTGCATAAATTGCTCTTTCTAGAAGTTTAAAATAATGAAAAACAGACAGGATAAGAGCTTGAGGGGATGCATGGTCAAGAGGAGGTATTTTGTTTTATTTTATCATTTTAAGCTGAGGGAAGACCTGAGCATGTTTGCAGACTGAGATGGAGGATGAAGGAAAGACACAGAAACTATCTGAAGGAGAGGAGAGAAGAGAATCAAGCAATCACCCTGAGTGATGATTAATGGACTCATGTCAGACTTGGAGGAAGGGTTCGTGTAGCATGACAAAGGCTACTGTTTGTGGCCTTCCTGTCTAAAAGTTTTATCAATGAATTACGGCATGCTTATCAAACTGGTGGACAACAGAAACCCAGGGGAAGGGGGGGGGGGGCAGATAGCTAATAAAATGGATGAGAGGGTTGAGACTATCTCAGTTCTCAAATTATCTGACCATATTTTTGTATATCTAGTTGTCAAAAATTATCTTAATTTGGAATGAAGAACCATTTTTTAAAAGAGGGAATTCAATGAGGCACAAGTGAAACCATATTTAGATTTAAAAAAAATAAATTTCACAAGTATAAGGTGGGAGTGAGCTGACAACAATTGTTGCTAAAAATGACCTTTGGATGTTACTTGGTACAAGCTCATTCTAATTCATGTATGGCTGTCACTATATAGACAGCTAAAGTTTTGAACTAGATTAATAGATAATGCCATATCAAGAGGTGTAATTTTCCTACCATGATCTGTGATGATTAGTTCTGGGCTCTACAATTTAAGAGATATATTTATAACCTTGAACATACCTAGAAGAGCCTTCCCAAACTAGAGGGAAATCTGGAAACCATATCCTCTGAAGAATGACTCAGTAAACCCTAAAGATTCTTTTTAAAAAAATGTATTTATTTTTAGTTTTCAACATTCATTTCCACAAGATTTTGAGTTACAATTTTTTCTCTCCCCATCTTTCCCCTACCCCCATCCCAAAATAGCAAGTATACCTTGAATATACCTGAATACCCCTTCCCCCAGTCTGTTCTCTCTTTTATTCTCCCCCTTCACCCCCCTAACTTTCTAGTAGGGCAAGATGGGTTTCTATACTCCAGTACCACTATATCTTATTTCCCAGTTGCATGTGAAAAAACAATTTTTAAACATTTGTTTTTAAAACTTTGAGTTCCAGATTTTTTTGCCCTTCTTCCCTCTTTACCTACTCCCACTGGGAAGATAAGCAATTCAATATAGATTGTACATGTGTATTTACCCAAATCATTTCTATAGTAGTTATATTGTGAAAGACTAACTATATTTCCCTCAATCCTATCCCTCCCCCCACTTATTCTATTTTCTCCTTTGATCATATCCCTTTTCAAAAATGTTTCCTTCTAATTGCTCTCTCCCCCAATCTGCCCTCCCTTCTATCCCTCACTCTTATCCTCTACCCCCCCCTATTTTCCTGTAGGGTAAGATACCCAATTGAGTGTACACGATATTCCCTCCTTAGGCCAAATTCAATGAGAATCAGGTTGGCCCATTCCCTTTCACCTTCCTGCTCTTCCCCTCCATTGTAACAATTTTCTCTTGCCTCTTTTATATGAGATAATTTACCCTGATCTATCTGTCCCTTTCTTCTTCTCCCAATAACTTCCTATCTCACCTCTTAATTTTATTTTTAGATGCCATCTCTTCATATTCAACTCATCCTGTGCCCTCTGTCTATGTATACAAACACTCACATATGTATTCATACACATATATACCCTTCTATATAGACATATGTGTATGTATACATATACATACATTAATATTCCCTTCAACTATCCTCATACTGAGAAAAGTTTCATAAATTATAATTATCATTTTTCCATGTAGGCATGTAAATAGTTCAACTTTGATAAGTTCCTTATGATTTCTTTTCCCTATTTACCTTCTCATGCTTCTTGTATTTGAGTGTCAAATTTTCAATTCAGCTCTGGTTTTTTCATCAAGAATGCTTGAAAGTCCTCCACTTCATTGAATGACCATATTTTCCCCTGAAACATTATACTCAGTTTTGCTGTGTAGGTCATTCTTGGTTTTAATCCTAGCTCCTTTGATCTCCAGAATATCATATTCTAAGCCCTTTGATCCCTTAATGTAGAAGGTGCTAGGTCTTGTGTTATACTGATCGTGTTTCTACAATACTCAAATTGTTTCTTCCTGACTGCTTCCAGTATTTTCTCCTTGACCTGGGAACTCTGGAATTTGGCTATAATATTCCTAGGAGTTTTCTTTTGAGGATCATTTTCAAGAGATGTTTGGTGAATTCTTTCAATTACTATTTTGCCCTCTGGTTCTAGAATACCAGGGCAATTTTGCTTGATAATTTCTTGAAAGATGATTTCTAGACTCTTTTCTTGATCATGGCTTTCAGATAGTCCAATAAATTTTCAATTATCTCTCCTGGATCTATTTTCCAGGTCAGTGGTTCTTCCAATGAGATATTTTACATTGTCTTCTCTTTTTTCATTTGTTTGAATCTGTTTTATAGTATCTTGATTTCTCATAAAGTCATTAGCTTCCAATTGCTCCAATCTAATTTTGAAGGAGTTATTCTCTTCAGTGAATTTTTGAAATTCCTTTCCCATCTGGCAAATTTGACTTTTTAAGTCATTCTTCTCCTCATTGGCTTTTTGGGCCTCTTTTGAGTTAGTCTATTTTTAAGGCACTATTTTCTTCAGTATTTTTTGAGTCTCGTTTAGCAAGGTGTTTACTCTTTTCTTGATTTTCTTGTATCATTCTCACTTCTCTTCCCAATTTTTCCTCCACTTCTCTTACTTTATTTTCAAAATCCTTCTTGAATTCCTCCATGACCTGCAACCAGTTCATATTTTTCTTGGAAGCTTTTGATGCAGGAGTTCTGACTTCGCTCTCTTCCTCCTGCTCCATGCCTTGATCTTTTTTGTCCCCCCAAAAGCACAAGTATCTAGAGGCAATCTCCAGCTACTCTAGTATTTGTGTATCAGTTGACATGTCTCATTGATCTATCCATCTTGGTGTCACCCTCAGCCAAGCTCTTCATTCTTACTGAGTATTTCTTTGGGATGGTTGTTGAGCTAGCATACTCCTGTCTCACTGCATAGCTCCCATCAGATCTTGTCTGCCATGCTTCCCTTGAGGTGGGTGGGAAATAGAGGAGAATTAGAGAGCACAGATCTTGGCATGTATGCATCCAATCTCTGCAGGAGCTGTATTCTATTGTCCTCTTCCATTGCATGACCCTTCAAAGGCTCTTTCACATCACTGGCATGAGAACTAGAGAGAAGAGAGATGAGAGATTCAGTAGCATTAGGATTTGAATGCACCTCAGGGTAGAAATCTTTGAAGACATTTTTTTTTTCCTCTCTTGGGTATCTCTAGGCTCAGACAGTACCTTAATAGCTACTGCTTTTATCCAGCCTCACATCTCTTCATACTCTAAGACTTTTATGAGTAATTATCTGGGCAGATCATTTCTCTCTTTTGCTGCTCATGCTGCCTTAATGTAATTTCAGCTCCTCTTGAACTGTTCCTCATTTCTCACCCTGCTGGCAGGGCATCTTAACATTCAGTGTTGTCACATCATGTCAGTCTTTTGCAGCCACAGATGTAATCATAGAACATAGAACACAGAACACACAAGTTTACCCACCTTGTAGGATGTGACCTAGCACCTTCTTCGCTTCATTATTATTTACAAAACAATTGCCTCTTGGAGGATTGATCCACCATGTTCTCATCCATCCTTTGCTTTCCATATTTTCTTATTTAAAGTGTTTTGTTGATTCTGCAAATGTCCTGGTAAAGAATGTGAAGTGCTTCCAGGAAATAAAGTTGTGATCTTGTATCAGCAAGCACCCGAGCATACCCAGGATGGCTGCTAGCACAGGTTCTTAGATCTGCTTTTCCAAAGGAAAGCAACTCAAAATGGGTTAACATTCTGACTTTAATCAATCAAACATATATCACTTACCTAGTTCAGGGGAAAAAGTCAGCACCCTGAACTCCAGAGAATATATACAGAATTCAAACAAGTTACAAGCAGAAGTTACAAGCAGACAAAAAAAACATATCAGCAGACAGGGCTTCCAACCGTCTGACCATTACATCCATACCTAGTCAGTTACCAGAGAGGGAAGCACCAACATCTGGGTTTTTCAAAGCTGTGGGGCTCAACAGCTGCCCAGAGTCTCATCTGCCAAATCACACAACTCTTCCCAAAGTGAGCCCCAAAGCAAAAACCTCACTTCAGCAGTATATATAGCCTTCTCCTGGATCAGAAACTGTCACAGCCCTCTTGACCCACTGCCCAATCACAAAGTAATAAGGTGTGGGCATTCCTGAAGAACAAGCCTCCCACCACAGGCTCCACATGACCACATTCAGCCTATTAGGGGGCAGAGTATACTTTCAAATCAGGGAAGGTTCTCACAGTCACTTAAGGCACTTAAGCAAAGGGCGTAGGGGCAGAGAAGCTCTTTATATTCCCATAACACATCTCCAGGAATATTTTCATGCATTGCACATAACAAATACCATAAAATGCAGGTATGTGACACAGTGGAAAGAGTGTTGGACCTGGAATCAGGAAGACCTGAATTCTAATTTGACCTCAGAAACTTAATCTAGCTATATGGCACTGGTCAAATCAGGTAACCTTTGTCTGCCTCAGTTTCCTCATCTGTAAAATTGGAATAATAGCATCTACTTTTGAGGATTGTTGTCAGGATCAAATGGGAGAATCTCTTTAAAGCACTTTGTAAATCTTAAAGCACTATATACATACTTATTAATACTTGTTGATTGACAGTGTAAAAATAATTTCATTTTGTCCATATTTGTGCTTCGTTATCACTTCTTTTTTTCATTTCATACCTTAAACTGTTACATTTTCATCATTTGATTCTGTCTGATACTAATTTAAAGTCAGGGAGTCAATTGGACAAATCCATCAAATCGCCCCACTCCATTTAAAGTAAGTTCAAGCTGCTTAGCCTTGATACTTTTACCAGGCAATAACTCATCTCTGTTATTCACTAGATATGAACAGGATCCAGTGACTTCCTTGAATCAATTAGCCATTTCTATTAATGTGACCGGAAGTCTTTTCTCATTGAGTGAAGGATTTGATCCACTCTGAGAAGCTTGGCTAGAATGAGAAGCTGATTCAGAAATGAGAAGAGCATTTGAGAACCTGGAAGTGGAGAGGAAGGGGCAGGGATGTGGAGAGCTGAACTAGAAACAATTGGAAACACAAGTGAAATAGTCAAAGGGAGAAAGAGAAAGTAGAAGGGAGCTGGGCAGAGAAGAAGAGTGGCCCAAGGAGGGCCATCCACCCCAGAAGCATCTCATGGAGGAAGACTCAGACTGGTGCCACCGTCTGCACCCTGATCTTCAGACTGGAAGAAGAGTTAACAGAAGGTCTGCTCCTTCCCCAGCTTCTCCTGGTGCCTGGCTATTAGGAAACACTATAATATGCTCTGTTGTTACTTCACCCAAATGTTTCCAATAACCTGAATTTCCCTAATCCCAAGGAGGCCAAGGATTAGCAAGAGATACATAGAAATATAAATTAAGGCAGAGAGCAGGATTTGCTCATTTCCTTCCTTCCTTCCTTCCTTCCTCCCTCCCTCCCTCTCTCCCTCCCTCTCTCCTTCCATCTTTCTTCCTTTCCTTCTTTCCTCCCTCCCTCTCTCTCTTCCTGCTTCCTTCCTTCCCTTTATGTTGATGTCACACTGTTTGACTCATGAAATCATAGAATCGAAGATGATCAGAAGTGGTATTATCAGCTGGTTCAACCCCTCAGTTTATAGTTGAGGAAACTGAGTCTCGGAGAGAGGAAGTGCCATGTCTGTGATCACAGCTAGTAAGTGGCAAAGCCTGAGTTCAAGCCCAGCTCTGCTAACCCCAAGCGTAATACTTTTTGCCCCATGCCAGCTAATCCATTACAAATATAGGTTATTTTGTCTTGTTTTGCTTTGCATTTAGGGAGTTCCATGAAGGCATTGGTGGACTGGAATAAGTCTCCTGAAAAGTTAAATATCTGTGTCTTTCTAGTTTTATCCAGGATGTAGTAAAAGGATATGTTTTAGAGATAGCTTAAGGACTGAGCAAGAATGAACCCACTCTCCAGCCAGCCTTTGTTGGGCAATTGGCGGTCAGTGCCCTCCCCTGGGTGATGAGCAGAACAGGACACCCAGTGGGGCGCTAACTGGTGTTCTTGGAGCCCTTCACAGGAGCGTCATTCTACTCAGTCACCGCAATCACACAAACCCTGGAGCCTATTTACCATACCTCTCCCCACCCCCCACCGCCCCATGCCTCACAGATGGAATAAATGGGGCTGTGACTCCCCAGGGTTTTAAAAAATTCACTGTCTTCGTTCTGAAACTGTGACTGCATCACTGACTTGCTACTCTAACCGCCCGCTTTGGTCTCATGTCAGACATGTAAAGCCCTGCTAGATTAAACTGATAGCTTTGCTTAAAATCTCTTTATGGACTGTTAATCACCAAGGTAGAGACTATAATGGACAGCAAATATTTGCTAGTCTGCGGTGTCTGTATGTACCCAGCTGCACTGTTTGGGCATTGGAGACACGTGTCCATAGCCGAGAGATAATCACGGGGAGATTGGAAAGGCAATTTCTTCTGAGCAGCTTAGCTTCTGGAAGAATTTAAATGGGGCGGGGAGAGGGGGGGGGGCTGGTGCACGGAACTGAACAGGAGCACTTCTACCCGCAGCTTGGGTTGTTGTTAAGTAAATATAAAATGTTTTCACATCGGACGAGAAATGTGGGGGGAAAGCCAGGGTGGGGTGTCAGGGCGCAGCAGTATTCCTTAACGGAAATGAAAATGCGGCCTCGGTCTGAAGTACTAAGCGCCCCATGTGCGTCTCCATAAATGCTCCTTGGATGCTGCCCCATGGGACTGCCAGCCCCCGACAATTTCATGGGCAGGGCAGGCGCTCAGGCGGACAGATGCCACGCTCAAGCATGCCACGGATTTATCACACTGAAGTGATGAACGGGGCACCCATCGCGAGTACGCGTCACGGGAGACAAATTTAATTAACAGAAACAGCACACAAACATGCTTCTCTTACCCAGATGGGGATATGTTGGGGGGGGGGGGGTTAACTGCAAGGTAAGACTTGTTCACATATCTGTTTCATTATTTAAAATAATCTTGCCTTTTTAACAAAAAATGCTCTTGAAGTGAGGTTGAAATAGCCAAGGCCAGCAGGGTTGTGTTAGCAGGGCAGGTGAATTCTCCCCCAGCCCATGAAGATTAGAGCTGGAAGAACACATTCCCCCCCACCCCCACCCCCGCTCCCGAGCAGCTGGGCAATGCCTGGGCAGACAATCCTCAGGGAAAAGCAGCAGTAAGGGAACAGGGCCAGAGCAGCAGCCACGTGTCCAGGATCAGGAATTTCACAGGCCAGGGATTCCTGGGACTCCTGCGTCGTTCTTTGTAAAATCTCACTGAGATAAAATCGCGATGGGGAGGAGGTGCAGGGTCTCACACAGAGCCAGCTCCCGAGACTGTGGGAAGGCTCTTGCCTCAACCTTCCTCTGGGCCTGGTGACAGACACGGCAGGGGGAGTTCCAGGGTGAGGGCCAGCCCACCTGTGGGAGTCAGCGGGCAGTGCCCAGCAGTGATGGGCCGGGTTCGGGAACTCCAAGCCCAAGGGAAGGGGTGCTGCACAGAATTCTGAGGGGAAATAATGGAGCCTTTGTTCAAGTGTATGTGTGTGTATGAGTGTGTGTGTGTGTGAGTGTGAGTGTGAGTGTGTGTGAGTCTATGTGAGTGTGTGAGTGTATGTGTGTGTGAGTGTGAGTGTGTGCGTGAGTGTGTGAGTGTGTGTATGTGAGTGTGAGTGTGTGTGTGTGAGTGTGTGTGAGTGTGTGTGTGC
>CM053581.1:583994202-584042174 GCA_028627135.1 Pseudochirops cupreus
GTGTGTGTGTGTGTGTGCGTGTGTGTGAGTGTGTGAATGTGAGTGTGTGAGTGTGTGAATGTGTATGTGTGTGTGTGAGTGTGTGTGTGTGAATGTGAGTGTGTGAGTGTGTATGTGAGTGTGTGAGTGTGAGTGTGAGTGTGAGTGTGTGAGTATGTTTATGTGAGTGTGTGTGTATGAGTATGAGTGTGAGTGTGTGTGAGTGTGAGTGTGTGTGAGTGTGTGTGTGTGAGTGTGAGTGTGAGTGTGTGTGAGTGTATGTGTGAGTGTGTGTGAGTGTGTGTGTGAGTGAGAGTGTGAGTGTGTGTATGTGAGTGTGTGTGTGTGTGTGTGTGAGTGAGTGTGTGTATGTGTGAGTGTATGTGAGTGTGAATGTGTGAATATGTGTGTGTTTGAGTGTGTGTGTGTGTGTGTGTGTGTGTGAGTGTGAGTGTGTACGTGTGAGATGCACTGTTGATGAGATGCACATCTCAGGCATGTCTGATTCTCTGTGACCCCATTTGGGTTTTTCTTGGCAGAGGTCCTTTGACACTTTGCCATTTCCTTTTCAAGTTCACTTTACAGTTGAGGAACTGAGGGAAGCATGGTTAAGTGACTGGCCCAGGGTCATGCATCTAGTAAGTGTCTAAGGTGTGATTTGAACTCTTTTCCTGCAGGGCTGCACCTGCCTATTCACTGCACCACCTGGCTGTATCATATATACATGTGTGCTGTGTGTATGGGTGTATGCATGCGTGTGTGCACTTATGTGTAGTTCTGATTCCTTCTAATGCTGTGATCCAATGATCCTTTCTTTACCTGCAGCATTGGAGAGCCAGCACAGGGCGACAGGAGGAGGCAGGTTCCAGTATCGGATCTAGACCTCAGTCAGGAGCTGTGACCTCGTGGGTGAGTGCTCAGCATCTCCAGCTTTCGCCTCTTTATCTAAATTGGGGGATGCCCCACCACTTATACTATATATGTCATCAATTGAAGCCAGCTTGACCCAGGATCAATAGGAAATGCTGGGGGGCAGACTGGGAATGGAGAGGGCTTGGGCACCTTCCTGGAGAAGGGGAGATTTGAGCAGAGCCTGGAAGGAGGCTGATGTGGAAGGTGGAAATGGGGAGGCCTGAGAGCAGCCAGAGAAAGCACCTGGAGTTGAGAGATGGTTGGTCTTGTTCCCTGGAATTTGTGGCTGCACATGGAGCAGGGGGCTGGGGTGGGAAGGGCTCTGAAGGCCAAACAGAGGATTTTGCCTTGGATGCTGGAGGCCACAGAAGCCACTGAAGTTTGCTGAGTGGGTGGTGACATGGTCCAACCTGGGCTCTAGGAAAATCACATTGGCAGTGGATTGGAGGAGGGGTTGGAGTGGGCAGAGACTCGAGGCAGGCAGACCCACCAGCAGCTCCTGCAGTGATCTCTGTCCCATTGCTTTGTGCCCCCACCATGTAGCACAATCCCTAGCACATCACTGTTATAGCGGTTCAGTCCTGTCTGACTCTCTGTGACCCCATTTGGGCTTTCTTGGCAGATATTGGAGGGGTTGGTCATTTCCTTTCCCATCTCACGTTATAGATGGGGAAACTGAGACAAACAGGGCAATGTTCCTTGCCCAGAGTCACCTATCTAGTATGTGTCTAAGGTTGGATTTGAACTCAGGTCTTTTTGATTCCAGTCCCGGCGTTCTATCCACTGCACCACTGGCTGCCCGTAGGAAGCACTTAACAAATATTTGACTGACTGGAAGCAGAGACAATACTTCACAACTAACTGAGATATGGAGAGGAGTGATGGAGATGGGGAAGTCAGAGGTGACCCCAAACCTAGAAACTAGAATGTCAGAGAGGAGGACAGTGATGGCCACCACAGAAAGGGGGTCTTGGGAAGAGAGGCAGCTGAAAGCGAAAGGCCATGAGGTCATGTTTGCACCAACTGACTTTAAGATGCCCCAGAAACTGCCCAGAGGTGATCCCAGGGACAGTCCGGAGGTGACCCCTAGTGACTAGGGTCATGAGCAAACACAGGCCTCACCTGAGACTCATTGCCCAAAATCAACACCATTGTCTGTACATTCCCAGGAACAGTGTGCATTCCCAAATGCACAGGAGGAGCCTTGTGACAGGGGAGTCTGAATCCACTCAATGAATGGAGGAGAAGGTGCTTGGCTTTGCTCCAGGCATGTGACCTCCCTGAGCCTCCCCCTCCTCATCTGTACACTGGGTGCCTTGGATGCCATGGCCCAGAAGGTCTCTTGTCACTCTGGGCCTTTGACCCTATGAGCCACCAAGGCAAATACTTCCCTTATGGTCCACAAACTAGGCCCATAGGGGTACTGGAAGTACAGTGACAGGTGCTGAGTTCAAATCCTGGGTCAGCTCCCATTACTTGTGTGACCCTGGGTAAGTCCCTTTTTTCTCTGGGCTTCAGATTTTTCATCAATAGAATGAGAGTCTGGACCAGATGATGCCTCAGGCCCCCATCAATTGGGAAGTGGCTGGAAAGTTGTCATATGGATATAATGGTGTCCTTTTGTGATGCAAGAAATGAAGTGTGTCCAGCTATGGGCTATGGCTGGGAGACTCCTGGGGAGGAAGGCCGTGCACGCTCCTGAGGCAGCTCCTTCCTAAGCTAAGCTCAGAAAGATCCCAGGAGACACTGGGAAGCTACTCAATGCTCCTCTTCTGTAATATGGGGATGATAAAATCGCTTCCTTCACAGGCCCAATGAGGTAATGTGTTCGAATGTTTCATAGCCCTTGAAATGCATACATTGCTGTGCTGGTGATTAAAGCAGCCTCTCAAGGATCCCGAACCATTTGTGACCTCTCAAACAGAGCAGCAGTTTCCTCCCTTTCCCACGCGAGAACCCTTCAGAGGCACAGAGATTGTTATCGTGCCTTCCCTGGGCTCTCTTTTCTACAGGGGACAGGACCCCCAGCACCTGATTGTTCTTTGATGTGGACTTGAGGCCCTTGCCATGGGGCTGCCACCCTCAGAGCAAGTCGGGTGTCCACGTGGTGCCAAGGCCCTTCGCCGTCAGGAGGACTGACAGAACGCAGTGGGGCTCTGCTCTCCCTCGCTGGGGGCTCCCTGCCGCACTCAGTGCAGCCCCACCTCCTGTGACCCACCCGATCACCATGCCTTCTGGATGGTGCGTGTTGGGCCTGTGGGCCACACGCCCCCAGCGCTTTGGGATAAAGGCCTGCCCAGTGATGCCTCCCTCACGCACTTGCGAAGTGTTGGACCAAATTATAAGACTTCCAGTGCTGCATCCTGTTGTGTAGGAGTTATTGCAATGCTCTGCTTTCAAAGCATTTGGGAGCTTGGGATCTCTTAGCATTGTCAGTAATCCCTCCCAGTTTGGTGGTGGGTACAAACTGGGTAAGCCTTTATCCAAAGCATTGATTTAAAATCTGCCTCAAAAATAAAATATTTCAGATTTCTGTGTGCTGGAAGCGTAATGTAGTTTGGGTTAACAAGATTTCCTTGTTGTTTTTCTTGGGGAAAAGGGGGACCAATGATATAAATCGGCTCTGAGTCTGTGAACAGACTTTCCTCCCAGGCTCCAAATTAAAATTCAAGTTGGAAAATGAGAATCTTGTTCTCTAGGCCTTACCCTGAGTGCCCTGGCTGGCTGGTACTGGAACCCACTATGAGAACCTACCTAGCTCAGAGACAGCCTCTGTACCTGGTCACCAGGAGTGGTGGGAGAGCATGTGGAAGGGCAGGAATTAGCTGAGGGACCCAGAGGAAGATGTGTGAGTTAAAAAGCAAACTGTCTCTTGTGGCCATGTCTTCTACTCAGACCCTGACTCTGAATGTCACATGTTTAACACAAACCATCCAACTTGCAACTCAGCAGAAAGAAAACAATTCTCCTGCCCAGGGTCACAACAGTAATGAGACGCCAGCCACAGGCCTGGATGTGATGTCATGAGGCCGGACTTGCCTGCTCAGGAGCAGTGGGGTGCCTAGGCACTGACCTACGCTGAAGACGTCAGGGACTCTTGGATTTTGTTGGGATGCTGCTGCCATCCCTGCTTTCGTGATTCCTTGCATTGAAAATGGAAAATGAGCTTCTTCCTTCAAACCCCCAAATCATATTTTCTTGTTTCCTTCCAAAACAACAGGATTCGCTCAAGCGGTCAAACTCTCACCAAAAAGGCCTTTCTTTGGCCGGGTCTGATTTGTGCCTGGGCAGCCCAAGCCCTGCCCACGGTCAAGAACGCCAGGCCAGGCTTGTGTCACAGAGACAAGAGGCCGTTCTTTCTTCCTTCCCTTTTTCTGCTTTCCATGAAGATTCTTGGCTGACCTTTCACAGCCCAAAGCGTCAGGCTGTTTTTAAGACATGAACTTCCCACATCCTTTCATCATTTTTCCTCTTTCTTTTGAGAAAAGCATTGGGATGAGATGAGAAAGCACAAGTTGAAAGTAAACGTGAAGGGGTGTGGGGCTTTAATGTGGGGAGCAGGGAAAGTGGACAATGGAGGCATGTTTTCCTTAGATTAGAAATATTATTTCTTACATCTGAAGGTTCAAATTATACTGGGCAATAACGTGATTTTCCAGCCTTGGCACCAGCTACAATTTGCATATCTAAATTGGATCAGCCTCAGTGGGTTTCTCTGCTGCCTCATTTGGGGAGCAAGCAACATCAGCTGGGGAAACCTTCAGGTGGATCCAAATAGGGACTTGCAAGCCCATTTCAAGGGCCTCTCTCTAGTAAATGATTCTTTTATCTCCCATATTGATTCCTTGCTGAGGCAGGGGGTGTCAACAGAGCCCCATGTCTGAGCCTCCTTTAGGAAGATTGGGGCACAGGACAATCGGGGTCCACATATTATTATTTCACCTTCGCCATTTATTTGGATAGCATTTCTACTCATAAAGCCCTGGGAAAATGGACATTTTCCTTTTTCTGGGGGTTCAAAGTATGGCCAGAATTTGAAACCATTAATTTCAGAATGAAATTACTTCTTAAAATTGCGGGATTTCTCCCGCAAAGAAATAATGGCTTTCCTTTTCCTGCTCACAATTTAAGTGTTTTCTGGGAGTGGGGAAGATTGTATGTGGCTTCCCCCCCCCCACATACACACAAATCCACACACCAGCAAAACAATTCTTTTGTAGGAGTCATTGATTTAGAGACCACATATCACACTCGACCCCTTCATCTGGCGCATCCATAATCTGGCACTCAGAGGGTAGTGACTGTCACGAGGCAGGATGTGGCTACACCAGGATGTGCACCAGGCCCCCACCTCCAGCCTTGGCACTTTCTCCACTTCCTGTAGTCACCCCTCACTTTCCCTTTTGTTTTGACAAATGTGTCTGCATTCACAGCTCAAAGCATTGTACCTGAGCATGCTCTGAGAGCAACAAAGCAGGAGATCAGGCCTCCCAGCCTTCCGGGGCTGGGGATTTATTTCCTCTTCAGAAAGCAAGTAATAATGTTTAGTTTGTCCAGAGCTGGTTGGTTTAAGCTCAGTTTGGGTGGTTGGCTGTTGCCTTTCGTTCTTGAAGAGGACCTAAATGACATCACTATGCTAACTAAAGTCAAGTTTCAATGTGCTCAACTGTGGCTTATCAGATCAATACTTGGAATGCTCCACCACAGGCTGGGCACAAATAGTCCATGTGAACATTTGGGGCGGATTCTCTAAATTTGCATATCCTTCATTTCCTTTGAACTGTCTCAACTCTGCCTTGCTCACAGAGTGCAGCATCTTCTCTGATGAGGACACATCATGCTGAGTGGTCCTGGATCAGTATCTCCCATGTCACACAATCATTTCCAAAGTTCTTGGAGTGTCCTTGTATCTCTTCTTCTGACCACCATGTGAACACTTGCCCTGTGTGAGTTCTCATAAAACAGTGTTTTGGCAAACATATCTTTTGCATTTGAACAACGTGACCAGCCCATGGAACTATTCTCTCTGAAGCAGAGTTGGAGTGCTTGGCAGTTTTGTTCGAGTAAAGACCTCAGTGTCTGGTACCTTAACCTGCTAGATGATCTTTAGAATCTTCCTAAGACAATTCAGATGGAAGCAATTCAGTTTCCTGGCCTGGTGCTGGTAGACTGTCCAGGTTTCACAGGCATAGGACAATGAGGTCAGCACCGTGGCTCTGTAGACCTTCAGTCTGGTAGTCAGTCTAATACCCTTCTCTCCCACATTTTCCTGTGGAGCCTCCCAAACACTGAGCTAGCTCTGGCAATGTGTGCATTCTCAATGTACATCCCGGGAAAGTACACTGCCAAGGTAAGTGGTACTTACCCACAGCATTCCAAACTTCTCCATTTCTAGTGACCAGTGGTTCCACATATGGAGGGTGTGGTGGTGGCTGATGGAGCACATGGGTTTTCTTGGAGGTAATTGTTAGTCCAAAATGAGCACATACAGCTCGGGAGAGGCTGGCTGATCACCTAGACATCAGGAGAGGGAGATACAGGAGGCTCCAGTGGAGTCGGAGCATCATCGGTGGGTGCGAGGGTGACCAAGGATGCTAAAGAGCCAAAGCCCTAACAGCTGGACAGAGATGGGGGGGGGGGGTCTGGTAACTGGGGCCCCCTCCCACTGTCTGCTCCCAGCACTGTCCCTGGCCTTCCCCCAGACCCAGGACACTCCCTCCTCACCTCCAGCTCCTGACCTCCCGTTTCCTTCCAATCCCACATTCTAGGAAGCCTTTCCCACCCCCTGCCAGTTCTGGGGCTTTCTCCGGGTTAACTATCTCCTATTCATACCACGTTTAACTTGCTTTGCATTTATATGTTTACACGTTGTTTCCCCTATTAGACTGTAGACTCCTTGAGGGCAGGGACCCTCTTTTGTCTCTTTTTGTATTCCCAGTCCTTAGAATGGCGCCTGGCACATAGAGGCCCTTAATACAAGCTTACTTTTATATATTCATTTAATATCAATTATTATTAATTTGATGCTATTTATATAAATATTCATGTATATCTTGTTTGTGAATAATATTTAATGTTATTATAATTATTAATTAATTTTCTACATAGCCTTTTCTGTGCAGCTTTGTGAGACAGAGAGTGTATCATTATTCCCATTTAATAAATGAAAAAATTGAGGCCAGCATGACTTCACAGGTTTTGTTAGAAAGAAGCTTAAGTAAATAGCTTATACAACATCTTGATTTGAGATCACATGGTACAAGTGACAAGAGCTTGGATTTGAACCCCAGCCTCCTGTTTTTCCCCTCTATCACACTTGCCCATGGCCACAGAGTTGACATGGGCTGGAGGCAGGATTCAAAACCACTGTAGATCCAGAGTTTTCCCCTTCCCTTCCCTCCCTCACCCCAATGCTTCCGCCTCTCAGACGTGACTGGGCAGTCACAGTTTCAGAGCTGCCTAAAGAGGTCTCCAGATAATGACCTTCCTCTTTAAGATGTTTCACCTAATTTCTAATCCTGACCCTCTGTTTAGGAATAGATGATAAAATCCTGAGAAAGCTGCTGCTGTTTGCTGGTTTCTCCAGGCCTGCTCCAAACATGGAGTATTTCTAGCTACTGCCCATGCCTCCTAAAGGCAACCACCAGGCAGGAAAAACAAACAAGCAAACACACAAATGGGTTCAGCCTTTGGGAAATCTGTCCTGCCATGGGGACTGAATGGGGTCAGCTTCACAAACCCTCAGCTCCCTCCCAGAGGCAGCCCCCTGCAAAGTATGCATGTGGGTATTTCTTATCATATCCTGGACTGATTGAGGAGGTAAAAGAGATAAATCCAGATAAACTGAACTAAGCCCAGTACCATGGACAGAATTCAGGTCAGACGGGCTGAGTTCAAATCATTATGGCTCATCTAGAGGAACTAGGGGACATAGCAGAAAGCCTGAATTTAAATTTCACCTCCAACACTTAACTGTGTGACCCTGGGCTTGTCACTTAAACTCTCTCTGCCTCAGTCTGTTTACCTTTAAATAGGGATCATTCTAGCTCCTACCACACAGAATTTCTATGAGGATCAAAGGAGCTAATGCATTCAAAGCTCTTCTCATGCTTTAAGACAGCACATAGAGGTTAGCTGTCTATCCATACGCTGAGGGAGTTGGCCGTGGTCTTTCTCATTCTAAACAGATGTTCTTCTGATTATTTGGCCTACAGGAAACAGCAAAGGTTAGAACTGGAAAGGACCTTGGAGAGTAAAAGCCCAAGGTTTGGATGAAGCCCATGGGGAAGTGACTCCCCCCAGGCCACACAGTGAGTAGGACAAAGTTAGATTTGGACAGCAAGCCCTCTGGCTGCAAATCCATATCATGAACCGTCCAATGGATTCTCCATTCCAATGGATGTGCCAGAAATCAAAGGGTATTGGTGCTCTGTCCTGTTCTACCCCTCCCCTACTTCTCCAGACAGGGAATGGGCACCTTCAGTAGTTCTTGTTCAGTCATTCAGTCAAGTCCTTGAACCATCAGCATGCCGGGTCCTTCTATCCTCCACTGTCTCTTAAAGTCTGTCCAAGCTGATGCTCATTATTTCCATCTAGCCCTGAATGTAAACATGACTGCTCCCATCACCACTTCTCGTAAGGGGTCTTTTTTGTTGTTGTTCAGCAGTTCAATCATGTTCAATTCTTTGTGACTCCATGGATCACAGCAGGCAACACCCTTCTATCCTCCACCAGCTCCTGAAGTCTGTCCTGGATCATGCTCATCATTTCCGTAATACAATCTATTCATCGCTGCTCTTCCCTTCTCCTTTGGCCTTCCATCTTTCCCAACATCAGGGTCTTTTCCAGTGAGTCCCATCTTCTCATTATGTGGCCAAAGTATTTAATTTTCAGCTTCAGTATTCGACCTTCCAGTGAATAGTTTGAATTAATTTCTTTATGTACTGACTGATTTGATCTCCTTGCTGTCCAAAGGACTCTCGAAAGTCTTCTGCAGCACCACAATTGGAAAGTGTTGATTCTGTGGTTCTCAGCTTTCCTTATAGTCCAACTCTCACAGCCATGGATTCTTACTGGAAAAACCAGAGCTTGGACTCTACAGACCTTTGTTGGCAAGGCGAGGTCTCTACTTTTTAGTCTGCTGTCCAGGTTTGCCATAGCTTTCCCTCCAGAGAGCAAGTATCTTTTAATTTCATGGCTGCAGTTACCATCTGCAGTGATCTTTGAGTCCATGATACTGCTTCCATTTCTTTTTCTTCTATTTGCCAGTAAGTAACAGGATAAATTGTCAAGAACTTATTTTTTGATGTTATTCTTCAAGCCAGCTTTTGGACTCTCCTCTTTCATCCTCAAGAAGATTCTTAATTCTTCTTCACTTTCTGCTATCAGGGTGGTATCATCTATATATCTGAGATTATTGATATTTCTCCTAGCAACTTTAATTCTGGCTTTTGATTCATCCAGCCTGGCATTTCAGATGATGTGCTCTCTAAATAAGTTAAATAAATAATATGACAACATACAACCTTACCATACTCCTTTTCCAATCTTAAATCAATCAGTTCCGTGTTTGGTTGTGAATATTGCTTCTAGGCCCACATATAAGTCCCTCAGGAGATAAGTGAGATGATCTGGTACTCCTATCTCTTTGAGGACTTGCCACACTTTGTTATGACGGACACAGTCAAAAGCTTTAGTGTAGTCAATGAAGCAAAAATAGATGTTTTTTTTTTTTCTGGAACTCCCTTGCTTTGTCCATTTTCCAGGGAATGTTGGCAATTTGGTCTCCAGTTCCTCTGGCTCTTCAAAAGCCAACCTGCTCTTCTTGTAGTTCTCGGTTCACATATTGCTGGAGCCTAGCCTGCAGAATCTTAAACATAACATTGCCGGAGTGTGAAATGAGTGCAATTGTTCAGTAATTGGAACATTCCTTGGCATTGCCCTTATTTAGGATTGAGACATAAACTGATTTTTTTCCAATTCAGTGGCCACTGTTGAGTTGTCTAAATTAGCTGGCATATTTATTCCAGCACTTCAACAGTATCACATATCATATATGTGTGTGTATGTATATATACACATACGTGTGTATGTATGTATACTATCTTTCCCCAATTACATGTAAAATAATTTTAACATTCATTTGAACATTTTTTTAATTCCAAATTCTCTGCCTCCCTCCACCCTGTAATGGTAAGGGAATTTGAAGATCTTCCCTGTCCCTTAATAGGCCTCACTTGGAGCCCAACAGGAGAAGCTTGCTTAGGGGAGACTTGTCTTTCAGGAAGGCACAGCTGTTGTTACTTTGTAAGTAGGCAGTGGGTCGGGAAGGCTGTGAAGTCTCTGACCCTGGCTATATATATATATATATATATATATATATATATATATATATACATACCCTGACATGAGGTTTTGCTTTGGAGCTCACGTATGGGAAGAGTTGTGTGATTTGGCCAGATGAGACTCTGGGCAGCTGTTGAGCCACCCCTCCCCCTGGCTTTGAAAACCCATGTGTTGGTGCTTCTCCCTCTGGACACCAGCTGTGTGGGTATGTGATGGTCAGACAGCTGGAAGCCCGGTCTATTCACCTGTTAAACTGTGTTATTTTCTGTCTGTTTTATTTTTATCTACTTGTAACTTCTGTTTGTATTTTCCCTGAAGTTCAGGGCGCTGACTTTCCCCCTGCGCTAGGTAAATGATATATGTTTGATCAAAGTAAGATTGTTAACCCCTTTTGAGGTGCTTTCCTTTAGAAAAGCAGGTCAAAGAACCTGTGTTAGTAGCCATCCTGAGTAAGCTAGGGTGCTTGATGTTACACCCCTCCACCCCCCCCCATTGAGAAAGCAAGCAATTTGATATAGGTTATACATATATAGTCATGAAAAACATATTTATGTATTAGTGATGTTGTAAAAGAAGACAAAGACAAAAAAACAAGAAAAATAAAGTAATACAAAATAAGAAAATTAAAGAAAGTAAAAAAAAAATAAGCTTCCGTCTGTATTCAGACACCGTCTCACTGAGACGCCATTTCTTTGGGGATAGATAGCATTTTTCATCAGAAGTCCTTCAGAGTTGTCTCAGATCATTGTATGCTGAGAATAACTAAATCATGCAGAGGTGATCATCTTACAATTTTGCTGTTACTATGTACATTTTTCTCTTAGTTCTACTCATATCATTTTGCATCAGTTCATGTAAGTCTTTCCAGGTTTTTCTGAGAACATCCTGCTCATCCTTTCTTATAGCACAATGGTATTACATTAAAATATCCTACAACTTGTTCAACCATTCCCCAATTGATGAACATACCTTCAATTTCCACTTCTTTGCCACCAGAAAAGAGCTGGTGTGTGTGTGGGGGGGGGGGGAGGTCCTTTTCCTTTTTGTCTTTTTTGTGTTTTTTAATCTCTTTTGGAATATAGACCCAGTAGTGATTTTGCTGGGTCAAAGTGTATACATGGTTTTATAGCCCTTTTGGCATGGTTCCAAACTGCTCTACAGAATGCTTGAATCACTTCACAACTCCACCAACAGTGCGTGAGTATCTTAATTTTTCCATATCCCCTCCAACATTTGTCATTTTCCTTTTCTGTCTTGTTAGTGATTGGATGTCAGTTAGTATCTCAAAATTGTTTTAATTTGCATTTCTCCAATCAGTAGTGAGTTACAGCATTTTTTTTCACATGGCTATAGATAGCTTTGATTACTTCATATGAAAACTGACTGTTCACTTTTTTTTTGTCATTTATCAATTGAGGAATGACTCCTATTCCCATAAATTTGACTTAGTTCTCTATATATTAGACAACTGAGGCTTTTATCAGAGAAATGTGTTTCAAAATTTTTTCACAGTTACGATTGCTAACTGTATTTTCTTCCATCCTATTTCCCCCCATTATATTCTCCTTCTCCTTTCCCTTTGTCCTTTGTTTTGCTTCTGACCGTCATTCTCCCTCCCTTTTATCACCACCTTTCTCTTACCTCTTTCACCTTCTACTTTTCCTGTAGGGTAAGATAGATTTTTATACCCAATTGAGTGTGTATGTTATTCCCTCTTTGAGCCAATTCTGATGACAGTAAGGTTCAAGTGTTCCCTACCACCTCCCTCATCTTCTCCTCCCCTGTGAAAGCTTTGTCTTGCCTCTTTTATGTGAGAAAATTTACCCTCTTCTACTTCTCCCTTTCCCTTTCCCCCAGGGCATTCCTCTTTCTCATTCCTTAATTTTAATTTTTTAACATGTTGTTCCATCATATTCAACTCAAACATGTGCCCTCTGTCTATAATATACTCCTTCTAACTGCCCTAATATTGAGAAAGTTCTTATGAGTTATAAGTGTCATCTTCCCATGTAGGAATGTAAATAATTTAACCTTGTTAAGTCCCTTATGATTTCTCTTTCTTGCTTACTTTTTGTGCTTCTCTTGAGTCTTATATTTGAAAGTCAAATTATCTATTCAGCTTTGGTCTTTTTTTTTTTAAGAATGGTTGAAAGTCTTCTATTTCATTGAATATCCATTTTTTCCCCTAAATAATGGATATTAAGTTTTGATGAATAGGTGATTATTGGTTGTAGTCCTAATTCCTTCGTCCTCCAGAATATTATATTCTGAGCACTCCAGTCCTTTAATATAGAAGCTGCTAAGTCTCATGTTACCCTGACTGTGGCTCCAAGATATTTGAATTGTTTCTTTCTGGCTGCTTGCAAAATTTACTTCTTTACGTAGAAGTTCTGGAATTTAGCTATAATATCCCTGGGAATTTTCATTTGGGGATCTCTTTCAGGAGGTGATTGGTGATTCTCTCCATTTCCATTTTAACCTCTGATATTAGGGAAGTTTTCCTTGTTAATTTCTTGAAAGATGATGTCTAGGCTTTTTTTTTTTTATCATGAACTTCAGGTAGCTCAATACTTTTTACATTACCTCTCCCAGATCAATTTTCCAGGTCAGTTGTTTTTTCCAGTGAAATATTTTGCATTTTCTTCTTTTTTCCATTCTTTTGGTTTTGTTTTATTGCTTCTTCTTGTCTCTTAGTCATTAACTTGCAGTTGCTCAATTGTAATTTTTTTAAAAACTAAATTTAATGTTTATTTTTAGTTTACATCATTCATTTCCATGAGATTTTGAGTAACACATATTCTCCCCGTCTTTCCCCTACCCACTACCTCAAAACAGCAATCCCACTGTATACCCCATCCCCCAATCTGCTCTCTCCTATATCCTCACCCATACTCCCTCCAACTTTCCAGTAGGGCAAGATGGATCTCCATACCCCAGTGCCAGTATATGTTATTTCCCAGTTGCATATTAATAATAATAATAATAATAATAATAATAATAATATTTTTAAACATTTGATTTTAAAACTTTGAATTCCAGATTCTTTCCCTTCCTCCCTAGTCACCTACCCTTACCAGGAAGATAAGCAATTGAATATAGGTTGTACATGTGTAGTTACACAAAACATTTCCATAGTGGATATATTGTGAAAGACTGACTATATTTCCCTCCATCCTATTCTGCCTCCCACTTCTTCTATTCTCTACTTTGACCCTGTGCTTTTACAAAAGTGTGGGGTTCTAACTATCCTCCCCCCCAACCCGCCCTCCCCTCCATCATCCCTCCTCTCATCCCCTTCCCTTCTACTCTCCTGTAGGGCAAGATACCCAATTTAGTGTGTATGTTGTTACCTCCCTATGCCAAATTCAGTGGGAGTAAGGCTGACCCATTCCCTTTTGTCTTCTTGTTCTTCCCCTCCATTGTAACAGTTATGCCTTTAAAAAAGAATGCTTGAAAGTCCTCTACCTCATTGAATGACCATATTTTCCCCTGAAATATTATATTTGGTTTTGCTGTGTAGGTGATTCTTGGTTTTAATCCGAGGTCCTTTGACCTCCAGAATATCATATTCCAAGCCCTTTGATCCCTTAGCATAGAAGCTGCTAGATCCTGTGTTATCCTGATTATGTTTCCAGAATATTCAAATTGTTTCTTCATGGCTGCTTGTAATATTTTCTAATTGATCTGGGAACTTTGGAACCTGGCTATGATATTCCTAGGAGTTTTCTTTTTAGGATGATCAGTGAATTTTTTCAAAAGGTGATCAGCAAATTCTTTCCATTTGTGTTTTGCCCTCTGGTTCTAAAATATCAGGGCAATTTTCCTTGATAATTTCTTGAAAGATGGTGTCTACATTCTTTTTTTGATCATGGCTTTCAAGTAGTCCAATAATTTTTAAATTATCCCTCCTGGATCTATTTTCAAGGTCAGTGGTTTTTCCAGTGAGATATTTCACATTGCCTTCTATTTTTTCCATTTGTTTGGATCTGTTTAATAGTATCTTGATTTCTCATGAAGTCATTTGCTTCCATTTGATCCAGTCTAATTCTGAAGGAATTATTCTCTTCAGCGAGCTTTTGAAATTATTTTTCTATCTGGCAAATTTAGTTTTTTAAGGAATTCTTATCCTCTTTGGCTTTTTGGGCCTCTTTTGCCATTTGAATTAATCTATTTTTCAAGGTGTCTTTTTCTTCAGTCAGGTTGCTGACACTCTTTTCATGATTTTCTTGCATCATTTTCATTTCTCTTCCCAATTTTTCCTCCACTTTTCTTACTTGATTTTCAAAATCCTTCTTGAGTTCCTCCATGGCCCATAACCAGTTCATATTTTTCTTAGAAGCTTTTGGTGCAGGAGTTCTGACTTCATTGTCTTCCTCCTATTCCATGCTTTGATCCTTTTTGTCCCCAAAAAAAGGAATATAAAGTTGGATTGCTATGCTTGCTTTGCTTCCTTTGCTTGCTCATGTTGCCACTCAATTACTTGACTTTTGAGCTCTTTGCCACAGTAGAACTATGCTTCCAGAGGAGAGAGCTTTGTCCCAAATAGCTAAGGTTTTAGCAGCTGCCAGACCTATTAGGAGGCTGCCATCTCTACAGCCCCACCAGCTCTGGCTCACTACTCATACACCTCATGACCACTATCCAAGACCACGATCCAGATCCAGGCAGTTTAAAGCAAGAGTAATTACCCCTCTGAGTGGTCACTTGGCCCTCCTATGATCTGCAGGCCAGGAGCTCTGAAGCAGCCATGTGAAGGCAGCTACATGACTGCAGTGCCTCCACTGCTTCTCACTACAGGGGCAGAGGCCAGACCACACTCCATCCCTCCCAGTTCCAACAGAGTTCCACTGACCTTTTACTTTATCTTTGGCATTTATGGGTTGATATTTCTGGAAACCACCATAGCTGCTGGTGATCCACTCTCCTGAAGTCCCCTCCAGCTGCTGCTGGTTTAGCCCTGGGGCTAAAACTATGGGCCCCCAAGGGGCTGGTCTTGGTTCCCAGCTTGGTGTGATGGACCGTTCCTGCTGGCCTGCCAGGCTGCCTTCAGCAGGAGATTTGTTTCTCTCTGTCACTCTGTGGGTTCTGTGGCTCTCAAATTTGTTTAATCCTATTTTATAGGTATTTGAGGTGGTTATGGGGGGAGTTCAAAGGGTTTTCCTGCTTCTACATCTCCATCTTGGCTCTGACCCCTCTCAATTCTAATTTTTAAGGAATTATTTTCTTCAATGAGCTTTTGTATCTCCTTTTCCATTTGGCCAATTCTGATTTTAAGGAATTCTTCTCCTCGTTGTCTTTTTAGACTTCTTTTACCATGTGGTCTAGTCTGTTCTTTAAGGTTTTATTTTCTTCATTATATTTTTGCATCTCCATTACCAAGCTGTTGACTTTTTTTCATTATTTTCTTGTAGTGCTTTCAATTTTCTTCCCTACTTTTCCTCTACCTTTCTTCCTTGATTTTTAAAATCTTTTTGAGTCTTCATGACCTGAGACCAATTCATATTTTTCTTTGACACTTTGGATTTAGGAGTTTTGACTTTGTTTTCTTCTTCTGAGTGTGATTTTTGCTCTTCCTTATCACCATAGTAACTTTCTATAGTCAGAATTTTTTGTTCTTTGCTAATTTTTTCAATCTATTTCTTTGCTTTTAAGTCTTTGCTAAAATAGAGCTCTGCTTCCAGGGTGGAGTGTGTACTGTGCCAAGCTTCAGGGGTTTTGTGCAGATGTTTTCAGGGATACTTCTAGGATACTTCTAAGTTTTCAGTTCTTCCAAGGTGGTATGATCTAAGGAGAGGTGTGTTTATTCCTCTTTTAGCCTGTATTTTTTTTCTGTGAGCGACCACGAGCACTCTTTTCTGCTTTGTGACTGTGAGTAGGGTTACTGCTCCCTTATTGCTGTAAGCTCTGATGTGTTACTGCTCCTCCTCACCCTGAGATTGCCACCTAGGACTGCAACCCAGATCCAAGTATGGGAAATGTAGCATAGCACTGCTCCTAGTGTCAGCAAAGAGATCCCTGTAATCTCTTTCTGATCTGTTATTCGACCCCCTTACCATCTGTGGCCTGAGAACTGCAGAAGCAGTCACTGCTGTTGCTGATTCAGTTGCTCCCAAAGTTAGCTGTGGGTTTGCTGGGGCCTGGTCTGAGCTGGTGCAGTCTGCATTGGACTGCACCCCACTCTTACCCTGATGCAATAGACCTTTTCTGTCAACCTTCCAAGTTATATTGGGCTGGAAAACTGTTTCACCCCATCCTTTTGTGTGTTCTGCCACTCCAGAATTTGTTTTGAGACATTGTTTAAAGTTGTTCATAGGGATTTGGGGGCCAGCTCGGGCAAACCCCTGCCTTTTCTGTGCTATCTTGTCTCTGCCTCCACAGCATCATCTTTGAGGATTTTAAATAGCTCAGCTGGAATTCCATCCCCTCCATTAGCTTTGTGTTGGCAATGTTTCCTAAGGCCCACTTGACTTAATTCTTCAGGATGTCTGGCTCTAAAGCAGTAACCACACTATCATGGTCACCAGTGATGTTAAGAGGTGTTTTGTATAGTTTTTTGTGGTTTTTTTTTGCATTCTTGCCACCTCTTCTTAATCTCTTCTGCTTCTGTTAAGTCCCTACCATTTTTATCTTTTATCATGCCCATTTCTGCATGGAGCTTTCCCTTGATGTTTCTAATTTTCTTCAAGAGATCTCTTGTCTTTCTCATCCTCTTGTTTTCTCCTATTTCTTTGCATTGTGTTTTTTTTTTAAGAAAACCTTCTTATCTTTCCTTGCTATTCTCTGGATTTCTGCATTCAGTTTGATACATCTTTTTCTATCTCCTTTCCTTCTTTCCTCTGTTATTTTTCAAGCCTCATCAGACAGCCATTTTGCTGTTTTGTTCTTTTCTTTGACACAAGGCAGTGATCTGGGGGTGGAGGGCACCTTCAGAGTTTAGGGGAAGTGGTTCCCTCTGAGCCAACACCAGGAATATTTTAACATCAGTGAAATCCCTTGGTGTTTAAGAATATTGAGCAAACAAAAAGTAGGTCAGAGGAACCATTCATTCAGGACTCCACAGAGACAGGAGAGCAAGGGATGGGGAGAAATTTACAAGTCTAAAGGGGGCTGCTGGCTTCAACCAGGTCCCACACAGGAGCCGAGGGAAGGTTTCCAATCTTGGCTTTGCCAGAGCCTGGACTCATGGCCTCAGGCCCCTATCTGACATCTCTGGGCCTCAGCTGCAGGTTCTGTAAACTGGGGTCAGAGGACTCCATCACCTCCTAGGGACACTGTGGGGCTCTCCTTAATTAGAGCTTATAAGGAGGTCTGGAAATTCTAAGTGTGGGGCAGAGGCCAGCAGCCCTGTGTGCACAGCACATTACTGTGCACAGCAATAAGAGAATATTACATCACTAGGGCAGATCCTCAGCTTTTCTCTCATTTTCAAACTCAGCTCTTAAATGCTGGAAGCACCAATCTTTCACCCCCTCACACTGTTACACTCAGCTGCTTCCCAACATCCTTGATGATTGATGCTCTACAGAATGCCAAGCTGCTCATTCTTCTCACACTCTCACACACACATGCATACACAGATGCACATGTGCACACTCATGCAAACACACACATACACACATGCATTCCCTTGGACAGCAACCACACACATTCCATGTACTGGATAGCAACAACCTGTCCTGGGAATGAAGCACAGAAAAACAAAGCAGTCCTGAGAAAGGGTTTTGACTCAGTGTGTGTAAGTGGGCCAGATCACACAGTCCAGAGCTGGGGTTTATTTACCTTACAGAGATCAGTGGAATGATTGATCTCCCCAGTATCTTGGGCTTACCTGGGACTTTATAAATGGGATCATACTGGGTGCCCACATATCCCTTTAGCATAAGTACTGTTATCTCCCCTGTGTTACAGATAAGGAAACTGAGACAGCCAGAGACTAAGTGACTTTGCCCAGAATCACATCGCTACTAAGCATAGGAGGCTGAATTTGAACTCAGATCTTCTTATCTCCAAGTCCAGCCCTGCACCACCTAGTTTCTAGTTTCTCCAGAAAGAGAAAGAAAAGATAAAGTCAACCCTGGGCTTCTGGTTTGACAGGAATGAGTCTGGGGCAGGGGGGTGAGGGAGTTAGGTGGTGCAGTAAATACAGAACTGGCCCTGGAGTCAGGAGGACTTGAGTTCAAATCCAGACTTGGATATTTAACACTTACTACCTGTGTAACGTTGGACAAGTCATTTAACCCCAATTGCCCTGCCTTCCCTCCCTCCAAAAAGCAATAATAATAATAACAGTAACAGTAATAATAAGGAATGGACCCAGATTAGGGCAATAAAAGTATATTAAAAGACCAGTTCCTTCTTTTAATTAGAATGGCGGAGAGAAAGGTCCTCTTGGAGGGCATTTATCATGTCAAGGGCTAAATCAAGACCTGAGCTCTTTGTACATGGTGGAGCCTTTGGTCAAAGATGAGAGGTTAGGAGATCAACTCTCCTTAGGTATGAGTAATGAGTGACAATAAACAAGAGTAAGCTATGTAATTAATTATATTAAAAACAAAAATAAAGCAATCCAAAGCCACATGATTTTCTCCATAGATTCAGGAAAACCCTTTGATGTACTAGAAGACTAGTTTATTCTAAAAGCTCTACAAAGTCTAGGCCAAAGGGAACTTTTACAGTATTATTTTTAAAAGTCTATGTAAACCAAAAGCATGCACCACATTCAGTCAGAACACACCAAAAATTTCCTATTAAATGTAGGAGTAAAACAAGGTTACCTGTTCTCACCACTATTATTTTATGTAGTTACGTAAACTAGATCAACTTTACGCAGTTATAGTTATATTCGTTGTATAGATATATTAGTTATATAGTTATATGCACACAACTATAAAGTTTACATGTTATACAACTGATTTATATAGTTATAGAAATCCTAGTAATGATAAAACAAGAGAAAGAAATTAAAGATGTAAAGACAGACAAAGAGGATATTCAAAAGTACTTTTATTATAGATGGTTTACTTAGAGATTCATAGGATATCAGCAGAGATTCAAATTGAGACAATGGATTTGCATGCAATAAAATCAGCTCCTAAATCAATAGTATTGTTGTAATCACCACCAGCATTATCATAAGAGAATCTAAGAGGCGATCACAGACAGTGAAATCCTACTCTGAGGAGCTCAAAATGCATAGAATATTTGCAGATGAATTTGTCAAAAAATGTAACAGATTTTAACAGATTTAATTGCAAAGTGACCCTTAAAGAAATTTTTTAAAAAACCCTCAAGCAGCTAGAGGAATATTCAGTGCTTATTGCTGGGATGAGCCAATACAATCAAAGTTAATTTATGATTTTAATATCATACCAATCTAACTATCTGAAGAATATTTTATAAAACTTCATAATAACAAAAATAATCTGGAAAAACCAAAGATGTTGATTCTTAAGGTAAATAAAAAAAAATTAGGAATGAATGGGGAATAGTATTTGCAGAAATCAAACTATATTCTGAAGCAGTATTGTTTTGATTAAAAAATAAAGTGGAAGAGACTAGAATATAAAAGCAGCTCAATAACCCTATGTTCAATAAACCTCAAAACTTAAAATACTCATTATTTGATTAAAAAAAAAACAACTTCCTGGAAAACCTGGAAATCAGTTTGGCAAAAATTAGACATTTACTATGATTTTATGCCACATTCCATGAGTAATTCAAAATGGATACATGGCCTTAATATCAAAGGCTAAACCATAAAATAAGATTAGAATTGCAGAAGATCATCTGCCTTTCACACATATGAATAAAATATGTGATTTTAACCAAGCAAAGAATAAAGGCATTTAAACAATATAAATAAGATAATTTGGATTACATGAAACTGGAAAGCTTCTGCTCTGCACAAACACAATGCATCTAAGAAAAAAGGGAAGTGGTCAAATGAGAAAAAAATAAAACTTGTATCAAATTTCTCAAATAAGGGTTTGGTATCTATTACATTATTTTTCCTTGTCTCTGGATCAGATCACATAAGTCTTCTCATGCTTTTCTATATTGAAAATATTACTTGACATTCATGTACTACAATTTTTGCCCTAATATATGGTCGGCTATTTAAAAAATTTCTATGTGGTACTAATACATATGTTCTTGAACAATCCCTTTAAAAGATGCAACTGGTCTCTAAACTATAGCCTTTTTTCTAGCTCTTTGTTTAATTCTGTATTTTCCTCTTATGTTTATCTTTCTGTTAGATTTGTCAAAACTGAGAGAATCATTAACATCCCTTACTATCTGTATATTACTGCCTATGTCTTCTTCTATTCAGGTAATTTTTCCTTAATAGATGTACATATTAAGGTATTTGAAGCATAAAAGTCAAATATCAATATTATTTTGTTGGCCTTGGTTCCATTCAGCATAATGTCATTTCCTTGTTTAACTATCTTTATATTGTGATTTTAAAATTGTGTTAGCATTCTTATAGCATAATTACAATTCTATTTTTTATTTGCCTGATGAAAAGTAAACTTTGTTCTAGCCACTTGTTTTATTCTTCATATATATTTTCTCTTTAAGTGATTTTTTAATTTAACATTTCAACTTTTTGCTTATTTCTTCTAAAATTTCAAGTCCAAATTCTCTCCCTCCCTCCCACACTCACCAAGAAGGCAAGAAACATATTGATTATATATTTGAAATCATGTAAGCATGTTTCCATATTATACATATTTTTAAAAGCAGGAAAAATAAACTAAGAAGGTTATTTTTCAATTTGCAGTGAGCTCATCAGTTCTCTTTGTAGAGATATGGATAGCATTTTTTCATCATGAGTCCTTTGGAATTATCTTGGATGGTTGTAGTGATCAGAGTAGCCAAGTCTTTCACAGTTGATCATCATTGAAACATAGCTGTTACTGTGCACAATGGTGTTCCAGTTCTTTTCACTTCACTTTGTATCAGTTCATACAAGTTTTCTCATGTTTATCTGAAACCACCCCTCCCCCTAGATAATTTCTTATAGCACAATAATACTCCCTCACAATCATATGCCACAACTTATTTAATTATTCTCCAGTTAATGAGCATCCCCTTAATTTCCAGTTCTTTGGTACCACAAATATGTTTGTAAATATAGGTCCTTTTCCTTTGATCTCTTTGGGACACAGACCTAGTAATCATATGGCTAGTTCAATGCACAGTTTTATAGTCTTTTTGGGAATAGTTCTAAATTGTTCTCCAGAATGCTTGAACCAGTTTACTATTTCACTAGTGCTTCATTATTGTACCTATTTTCCCTTCATGACTCCAGCATTTGTCATTTCTGATAGGTGTTAGGTGTTACCAGTGAGTTGTTTTAATTTCCTTTCCCTACTGAATAGTGATTTAGAATATTTCTCATATTATTATAAATATCTTTGACTTCTTCTGAAAGCTGCCAGTTTATATCCTTTGATCACTTATCAGCTGGGTAATAGCTGATATCACAAATTTGATTCATCTCTACTCAGTGTATATTTGAGATATGAGGTCTTTATCAGAGAAACTCACTGTAAAAATTGTTGATATTACTTCATTGTTTATAGTATCTTTTAGCATAATATAGTTTCTCTGATTATCACTTTTAATTGGGTCTATTTTTGCTTTTGCTTTGTCTGAAATCATGATTGATACCTCTGCTTTTTTTTTTTACTTCAGCCAAAGCATGTAAGATTCTGCTTCAGTCCTTTATTTTAACTCTTTATGTCTTTCTGTTTCAAATATGTCTCCTGTAAACAACATATTGTTGGATTTGGGTTTCTAATCCATTCTGCTATCTGTTTCCATTTTATGGGTGAGCTCATCCCATTCCCATTCATGGTTATGATTTCTCTCTTTCTCTCTCTCTCTCTCTCTCTCTCTCTCTCTCTCTCTCTCTCTCTCTCTCTCTCTCTCTCTCCCTCTGTCTGTCTCTCTCTGTCTGTCTCTCTCTGTCTGTCTCTCTCTGTCTCTCTCTTCCTCAAAACTCTACTTTGCTTCTATCCACTACTTCACTTAATCCACCCTCCCTTTTATCACTCCCCTTTCTCTTATCCCCTTACCCTATTTCCCTTTTTGGTAAGTTACATTTATGTACAAAACTGTGTGTATGTATTACTCTCTCTTTGAACCATTTTCAATGGTTCACTGTCTCACTCTGTTACTTGCCACCACCACCTCCATTTCCCCCTCCATTGTAAAAGCTCTTCCTTACACACTTCTTTTATTTGAGAAAAATTCCCCATTCTACCTCTCCCTTTCCTCTTCTCCCAGTGCATCTATCTTTCTCACATTTTTTTAGATCATTCCAATATAATTAACTCACACCTCTGCCCTCAGTCTATATAAATTCCTTTCAACTACTTTAATAATGATAATGTTCTTACCAGTTGTATTATCATCTCCCCATATAGGAATGTAAATAGTTTAACTTTATTGAGACCCTATTACTCTTTCATGTTTACCATTGTATGCTTCTCTTGAATTTTCTGTTTGAATGTCAGATTTTCTATTCAGCTCTGGTCTTTTCATCAGGAATGCTTGAAAGTCCTCAGTTTCGTTTTCTCTTAAGGCTTACACTCAGTTTTGCTAGGTAGGTTATTCTTGGTTGTAATGCTAGTTCCTTTGCCTTCCTGAATATCATATTCAAAGCCCTTTGCTCCTTTAATGTGGAAGCTACTAAATCTTGTGTGACCCAAACTATGGCTCCATGATATTTGCCTTGTTTCTTTTTGGCTACTTGAAGTATTTTCTCTTTGACTTGGGAGCTTTGGAATTTGGCTATAATATTCTTGGGAATTTTCATTTTGAGATCTCTTTCAGGAAGTGACTGGTGTATTCTTTTGATTTCTATTATACTCTCTGGATATAAGATATCAGGAAAGTTTTCCTTTATAATTTCTTGAAATATGATGTCTACGTTCTTTCTTTGATCTTGGTTTCTAGATAGTTCAATAATTCATAAATTATCTCCCCTTGATCTATTTTCTGGGTCAGTTGTTTTTCCCAATGAGATATTTCACATTTTCTCCTATTTTTGACATTTTCTTGACTTTGTTTTATTGTTTCTTATTGTCTCATGGAGACATTAGCTCTCATTTGTCCAGTTCTAACTTTAAGGAATTATTTTTTTCAGTGAACTTTAGTACCTCTTTTTAAATTTGGCCAATTCTGCTTTTTGAAGATGTATTCACCTCAATGAATTTTGTGCCTCTTTTACCATTGTGCCAATTCTGCCAATTCTGTTCTTTAAGATATTATTTTCTTCAATATTTTTGTGCCTCTTTTAACAAGCTTTTAATTTTCTTTTCATAATTTTCTTGCATCACTTTCATTTCTTTTCACAATTTTTCTTTTTTTTTCTTTTTTTGGAGGGGAAGGCGAGGCAATTGGGGGTAAGTGACTTGCCCAAGGTCACACAGCTAGTGAGTGTATCAAGTGTCTGAGGCCAGATTTGAACTTAGGTCCTCCTGCTTCAAAGGTTGGTGCTCTATTCACTCCACCACTTAGCTGCCCCACCCCCATTTTTTCTTCTACCATTTTTCTTTTCCTTTTACGCTTCCAGTAATTCTTGTTGTTTTTTTGTCCAATTGGCATTTTTCTTTGACACTTTGGTTATAATTATTTTCACATTGTTGTCTTCTGAGTTTATGTCTTAGTGTTCTGGCCACTGTAGTATCTTTTTATGATCAAATTCTTTTTTTGTTTTGTTTTGTTATTTTTACAATCTATTTCTTCACTTTGAATTTTATATTAAAGTTGGGCTCTGCTCAGCTCAGGAGTGGAGAGGCACTGTTTTAAGTGTCAGGCTTTTTCTTGTTGCTGTTTTTAGAGCTAGTTCTGGGGGTCTGCAAATTTTTGGTGCTTCAGAGGTGGTGTGATCCTGGGAGAGGTATGGTAACTGAACTCCTGATTTGCATCCTGGTGTTTACTCAGAAAGAACCCCTAATCTCCTTCAACCACAAACACTGATGCTCCTCTTTGCTTTGGAACAGTGTCTAGGAACTCTGATCCTTTGTGAGCAATCACCAACCCTCCTCTCTGTCCTACAACTGCAACTCAAAACTATGTGTGGGCAGTAAAGTTGCCAATCAGTGCCAGCAAAAGGTTCCTTGTATTCTCTTTCTGAACAGTTGTATGGCTCCCTTACTATCTCTGGTTGAGAGGACCTGATACTGTTGCTGCTGTGGTCACTATTGCCATCACCTCTTTTGTGGACTCCAACCCACCAGATCTTCAACCTGGTACTATAGACATCTCCTGCCAACCTCTTTAGTTTTCTCAGCCAGAAAAAAAATGTCTCACTCTGACTTTTTGTTGGCTCTGTCTTACCAAAATTTTATTTGTGGCATTATTTTAAAGTTATTTGAAGGAAAATGTTGGGAGAGTACTGCTGGGTTGCTGTCCCTAATCAACCAAGTAGGTGTATTTCTTGTAAGTCACAATTGTGGGATTTTTATTTCTTATCCTATCTGTAACTAGTTTTCATTTTATTGGATTGCTTAATCCATTCACATTTAAGCTTAGTTAAGTTTATAGTTTCTTTAATTCATCTCTATTTATTTCCCTGAATCCAGATTTTTTTCTTCTTTCTATTTATAGATAACTATAGTATTTTATCTCTTCACTTACTTTTCCTTCATCTACTTTAAGTCAACCCTATTTCCACAGCCTCTCTTTCACTTAGCCACAAGCCAACCCCCTGCCATGTTTGTAACACCTTTACTCTGAGAGTTTTATTTATTATCCTTTTAAAAAAATCTTTTATCTAGATATTTAATTCTTCTCACTTATCTCAGTTAAGTGATGAAATAAATACTTCTTCCTCTCCTTCCTTTCAATTTCTGTCATTTGTTCACTTTCTCCTATTTTCTGCATTTTTTCTAGAAACTGACTTATCTCATTCTCTTCATTAATTCTTTTCTATTTCTTCATATTACAAATATTTATTCTTTGACTCATGGTCCTTATAATTATTTATGACTTCTTTAGCCACTGTTGTTTTCATGGTATTAAAACTTCTAAAAGCATATGTTTTGACTTCCCTATTCTAAATAATTTTAATTTTATTGTCTTGTAGATGTTGTGTGCTTCTCCTTTTTTTCTGTTGTGCTTCACTCTTAGGAGTATCACTTCTTGTAGGAGATAAAGAAAACAGAAGTATTGTCCTATAGGCATAAAACTATTTACATAGTGTTTTAAATTTTACAAAGTGCCTTACATATATTATCTCACTGATCTCCCCAACAGCACTGTGAGGTAAGGTCTATTATTATTCCCATTTGATAGATAAAAAGTTGAGGCTGAGAAAGGTTAAATGATTTGCCTAGGATTACACAGCTAATCAGTACTGGAGGCAGCTTTGGAATGTGGGTCTTCCTGTTTCTAAGTTCACCATTCTATCTAATGGGGCACTTTGCTGACATGTGAGAAATCTTCCTGTGTCTCTGATAGTCCATATCTTCCTTATGCTCTCCTTACAATAATTTTCTATTCCATATTCATGAATCTCCTCCCTAGCACCATGCCCTTCCCCCTTTCTGGATCTTGGACCCCCAAGGTCCTGATTCCCCTTCACATGAAGCAGGATCTGTCCACAGAGTCCCAATACTCTCTCAAAGGCAGGCAACTCAGAGTACTGTAAATTATACCATTGTTATACCCTCATACACCATTAAAGAATATCTTCCCCACACCTTGGAGGTGCTCTTCATTAGGATACTTCCCTACTGCTAAGTGGCCTTTTCTTTTCTCCCTGTTACAGTGCCTTGGTTTTTCCCCTCATTGTCTCACCCATCCATAGCTACCCATCCCTTCCAATATTCCTGCAAGTTCTCCCATCATCTTTTCACTGGACATGAGAATTTTTGTAGTGCCTTATTTCACTCTCTTTTGACATAAAAAGGATACCAGTGGATTGTATTCTGCATCACTGAAGGTAACATCCACATAAATGAAATCACAGTCATTCAAGTATTCTTTTATTAGTGATATGCCTCCTTTCATATTGTTGTTCATGGTTCACCTTTCTTCTTTGGAAAACTGTCCATTCATATCCTTTGATTTTGGGATTTGTCTTTGCCCAGTAATGTCTGACTCCTTGTGACTTCATTCAGGGTCTTCTTGGCAAAGATACTGGAATGGTTTTCCATTTCATTCTCCAGCTTATTTTACAGATGAGGAAATGTCCTTTGACCATGTGTCTACTGGGCCTCTTGTTCTTATATATTTGGAGAGACTCCAGTATCTATATCTGGATTCATCTGCTAGCAAACCTTGCCTGGCACACAGTAGGCACTTAATAAATCATTGTTAACTTATCAAATATATTTATTGTAAATATTGCAAATTTTCTCCATATATTTATTTTCTTTTCTTATTCTAGTTGCATTGATTCTTTTTGTCAAAAATCTCTCTTCTGTTTCTTCACTAATGGTGTTGGAATGGTAGAAAATGGAAGAGGATACTAAGATTAATGCACTTTTTGACCATCTGTATGGTCATGAAACCAAATCCTACTGTTATATGTCCTGCCTGTGTGACCACTTGTTTTCTGAGCCTTATCATCCTCTTCTTTAAAATAGGCAAGAAAATGCCTCTAGTACTTACCTGAAAAGGTAATTATAGGAATCAAATGATATCATATATATATAGTACATGTAAATGCCAGGAATTCTATTTGGTGACTTCAATGACAAGATAAGAACATTCAGTTAGTCAGTCAACAAGTCTTTCTTGAGCATTTACTATGTGCCAAATACTTTGTTATGGTCTAGGAACACAAAAAAGGTAAAAACTGACCTGTTCCTGAAGGAATTCACATTCCATTTGTAAGTAAATGCATATCCACGTAAAAGAGCATGCATGTGTCTATATGCACATATGTATCAAGTGGTTGGAAAGAAACCTCTGAGGGTGTAATATAAGCAACTGGGGGAAAATGGAAAAGTTCTCCTGCAGAATGAGGTAGGTGAGGTGAACTCTGAAGGAAGCCAGGAAAATTGGCTGAGGTGAGGAGAAAAAACATTCTAGATGGGGGAGACAGTCCATTCAAAGGCACAGAGATAGGCATGTGATAAGACAGTAAAAAGGAAGCATACACATTAAAAGGGTTTAAAAGGCTTTAAAATGTGATCACAAAGTAACTGAAACCAAGGGAAAGGGAGATGACTCAGATATCGTTAAGGTTTTCCTTAAGAATTGAGGTACATGATACTAAACATAGCAAGTACTGAACCCTGTAACAATACATGAAATTGGACTGTTTTAATTGGCAAGAAAGGATTAGTTGCTCTTGTGGATGTCATTTCCAAATTAAACATCTTCATTCCCTCAGAGCATTGACTTGTTAGAAGAAAGAGCAAAATCAATACCAATTTAGAAAAAAAAATGAAGTTGGGGAGACATGCCAATCAGGAGCCTTTAAAGTGACCTGTTGACTCTGTCGAGGACAGGAAATGATTGAAAGAAAAAACTATCTCATGTTCACAATTCTGTAGAGAAATTAGCCTGATGAAAACCAATTGCCACAAACAGGAAGTTGCTAGGCAAAATGTCCTCAGAGAAAACACCATATCTTGCCCAGAAAAAGGTTATGGAAACCAATAGCAACATTTGTTTAGAGTACAGGTTTATTTGGAAACATTCAGAAAAAAATGGTCAGAAATTATAGGCAGAATGACCTAATCAATCAAGGAAAAGCCGTAGAGTAAGAAATAGTCCCATAGTTGGACAAAGATCCAAAAAACTCGATATTAGGAGAACATTCATAGAAGAAGTGAAAAGGACAATAATGGCCATGAAAGGGAATGTATTGACCAGCAATTTGTTCCCATCATTGATGATTGTCCAACCCCCACACTTGGAAACTCTAGGTTTTCTTTCTTTATCATTAATGAAAAAGCAGAAATTGCAATCAAGAGGATGCAGACGAGAAGACTAATTGAAGCCAATACAGAAAAATCTATTTTGCTGATGATAATTTTTAAGATTAATTTTCAGGATCTGAATGGGGTAAATATTGAAAACTTAGAAAAAAATCAGAAATGATATGTGATTACCAAAAAGATGACCAAGTAACAACTAACCCATATACCTATTTTGTCATCTCTCCATAAAGTCTTCATGACAATGGCCTGTGAATGTTTTCAAGGACATCCTTGATGAAAGCATGTAAAGGAAACAAGTAGACCTTTACAAAGGATTCTTTATAATTGATGACTTCTTCCAAATCATATAATTTTTTGAGAATAGACTCCAAGATTTCATGATGTGTCATTGATTTTTTAAAAATTCAAACATTGAACTTTGCACAATAAAGCAATCATGAAAGACCTCTGCCAACAACAGCAGCACACATACATAAAAACATACCAAATGACATGAAGATTTTCCATTTCCCAAATCTCCAAATTTCGGTTGGGTAGAAGGATGTATGTAGTAGAAAGATTACAAATGGAAGATGGATTTTTAGCTAGCGATTTTTTTTTTTGTGGATGATTCTGTAACTGGTTGGATACTAAGCCTACAAATAATACAAAGCTTATTTTGATGAGAACCAAAGAACTTGAAAGAAATCAGGCTGGCAAGGAATGAAACATGTGTCATGCCCAGATCATGACAGGTATAGTTGGATAAACAGCCCATTGAGTTAGTCCACCAGTACAAAATGGGGGAAATGTGGTTGGATTGTTCTGGTAGAGATCTGGGGCTTTTAGTGGACTTCAGTCTTGTTGTGGGTCCATAGGGTGACATATAGACCAAAAAATTACACAGTTTTGTACTGAACTGAGAGGAAAAGAGTGAGGGACTAAGAAGGCAAGAGTACTGCTCTGTTCTTTACTGGCCAGACTGAATGTGGACTACTGTCAATCCTGAGCATCACATTTTGGAAGAGAATAGAGCAATTGGAAATCATCCAATGGTTGGTAGCCACAATGGTAGAGATTCCCAGTTGCATATCAGAGAATTGGTTTAAGGAACTGAATAGAGTTAGCCTAGAATAAAAGATTTGTGTTACATTTAATAGCTGTTTTCAAGTGTTTGAAGCTCTTGTCAGTTGGATAACGGATTAAACTCATTATATTTGACCCCAGAAGGCAGAGCTAGCTACAAAGAGGGGGAGTTGCATAGACAACATACTTAGGCTGATATCAGTGTTGGGCATGTCTGTCCACACAGGTTTGTCTAATGAGGTTCCCAGGGAAGCATGCATCTGTATCTCTGTAATCTGGCCCACCCCTCTCCAAGGGAGACCTGGATTTCTGCCTAGAGAAGAGCAGGAGATCAGGGCCACAATGCTAGCCATTCTACTCTCATCAGAGAGAGATGGGTACCAGGTAACATTTATGTACATCTGTCCTCACCCTACATGAAGTGATTTTGTTCTTAGTTTCAAGCTGATTTACTGGTTACTTTAAGGTCACCACCCTCAAAGCAGAAGTACCCCAGTCTTATATCTGAAGGCTTGTCTTATTCCACTCAGTGCTGATTACACAAAATACCATCAGAAATAGCGAATAGCAGGTAAATCCATTTATCTAAGCAGATAGCAAACAGAGCTCTGAGAAGTCATACAGAGTGAATGTACTTTCCCCCTGACACTTGGAGTTTATGATCTCAATCATAGAGAAATTTCCTGAAGTCTTTGGGAAGATGAACTGAAACCTGGGGACACATAATCAATGATAACTATCATTTATATTGTGCCAAGCACTGTGCTAATTGATTTACAAATATTGTATCATTTTTATCTTCACAAAAGGGCCTGCTTTTCCCCATATGCCTGCCTGCCCAAGGTCTGTTCTTTGTATTATGAATTTTTCCACCGAGAATCCCAGTGTGAAACCACATATGTCCTCTCAAAATGAGAAACAAGGTCTCCTTTGTCCAGAGTTATCACATCAACTTAACTCATTAGGGAGGTGCAATATTGAGTGACCACTCGCTGCAACAATTAGAAGAGTTTTATGCAAATGCATCAAGTGTAAACCTTGAGTTTGATCAGAAAAAAAAAATCTTCCTAACTATTAGAAGTACCCCAGAGTGCAATGGGGTAACATAGGAGGCTACAAAAAGTTCTTTATTGGAGATCTTGAAGCAGAGATTGTACAGTCTCTTGTCAGGGTGATCGTATTTGAAATTTTTAGCCAGGTATGAACTGGGTAATTGGCCAAGGAGTTTCTTTCCCACTCAGAAATGCTGAGAGGTAAGCCACTGAACACAATGCCTACAGTGGAGACTTGATTCAGCAGTTTTGCCTTTTCTGTTGAAATAGTCAATGTCAAATCTATTGGCAAACACAATGAATGGGTCTGTAGACTTTTCTCTCTGCAATAGCTACAGTGCATTAGTTTCAAAAAAATTAAGATGCAGTTAGTCACTTGTCATTTTCCATAACCTCTGATGCCTTCAGGTAAAAATTTGAGCCAAAGATCCATGATGCTCTTTGACCTGGGCTTCCCCAACAGTGGAATTCCTACATTTCAGAGAGAAGAAATTAGGATCTATTTGCTGTTTCCCCCTAGTTTATTTCTGTGAAATGCATTATTTTTCCATTTTTAATAATCCTTTCTGATGGTTCACATCAGCTTTTTGGTACATGCTATCAGGAATAACAGATCAAATATAGCTTAGGGACTTGGGGGCTCTGTGCAACAAGGTCCATCTAAGTATATTTCACAATTGTGCTGAGGACTCATTTTTCCAAAGACAAGGAGAGCTCAATTTACAGAGGATGGCCAGGTTCCTGGGCCAACTTGACATTTCAAAGCAGCCAAAGGGATAAGTGCTTGGAAAGAAGGATAACTTCCCACCCTCTCTTTAAGTCATTTATGTCTGAATGAAAGAAACAAGATACAGCAAATCCATTAACTGTCATTGTGGAAACTGGAGCTATACGGTTTTATCTTCTTTTTGTCAATGACAGCTACAGACTTAAATGTCGATTATGCAGGCTCATACCTGAGAAATGTTAGGGATCAGTGGATGTTTCAAAAGGATGATGTGGAGGATTAAGCTGCTTTTCGAATGAAGTCCAAAGAAATTGAAGTCACCTGACAGCCATCCATGGTATCAGTCACGCTGGTGATGCAGAGTCCATGAAATGGGAATGACAGCATGGGGCTCTGAAGGCAAAGCAGGGATATGGAGCTAGCCTTTGGCTTTCAAAATCACTGGTGTCCATGCACTGTGCTCTCCACTGAAGCCTGATTGAGCCTCCCATTTGAGGGATTGGAATCATCATTTACTGGATAAAAACCTGATCTGAAATAAGGATGATCAAAAGCAACCCTCGGTGTAAACTTTAATGTATGTAACTAAGAATTTGATCTTAATTTTGGCAAATTGAAGTCACCGTTGCATTTCCCCTTTTTACTAAAAGCCTTATTCTATCTCAAATTGATCTGAACAATAGAATTCTGAGTTCATATTACCTTATAGGAAGGTATATAGAAGAAAACTTGGTTTCTTATGACTGACCTCCTTTAAGATTTTGTAAGATCTGTGTACTTCATTGGGATGGGTTCATCCTCAGGTATGAGAGTACCCACTTAGCAAAGCTTCCTGGCAGTAAGCACCAAAGATGAAAGTTGGCTTCACCTAACTGAGGACTGAAAAGACAATGGAATGTTATTAGATCTCCTCTATTTACTATTTCAAAAATGAGTGTGTTGTCAGCCTGGTTGAAAGGATTCCACTAAATAGACATTGGATTCTGTGTGATAATCAGAGGATAAAATCCAAGATCCAAACAACTGTATGAGCACACACACATGCATGCTCACACATGCACGCACACACACACACACACGTGCATAATTAATAGGAGAGGAAATGTTTTCATAGATTTGTTGAAATACAGTTACCATTAGCTGGTACATCGGTCATTAAGATCATTAGGAAAAATACTGTTTCCAAAAAGTTAATTAAAATGAAATAACTATTTTGCTGTAAGGCACAAGATACCTTTGGTGTTCTGCGGTTATCTTTGTTAAAAAGCAGAGTGTATTTGGCAAAGGAATAATTTGTTCTACTGAAATGAAGTTAATTATTCTTAGCATGTCTCTCTCTCTCTCTCTTTCTCTCTCTCTCTCTCTCTCTCTCTCTCTCACATGCATCAGCCATGTCTGTGTATATTGCCGGAATTAAAGCACACCCAAATGAAATAAGAAATGGGCACACAATCCTGATGATCTCCCTTCTGTGATGCAATAAAGGGAAAGCCATTTACAGAAACGACACAAAAATCATAATTTAGAAGGAAGACAAGCAGTAAAGCAAGAGTGTCCTATTTATTTTAATTAGTCACTGCTTAGAGGGAAACACTAGGCTTGTTTATTGTACGGTTAAGCTTCTTCCCTGGGCAACTCTGAGATAATGATCTTTGCCTGTGTTTTTCATCTCTTAGAAATTGAGATTGTTTGTTGGTTAGTGACAGCAGCTTGGCTTGGCAGACCTTCTTTAGGGGGAATTCTGCAGAAGGTCCTTGGGCATGGCCTGGGTTCTGCTGGAGTCCTTCCTGACCCCTTTATCTGAGAGAAGATCATCAGCTTGTGCTTCAATTGTTTGAGAACCAGCATAGTGCTGGTCACACGTGCGCTCCAGACTGATGATGGCTGGGACAGACGCATGCCTTGAGGCACCATGGGATCCCTGGGATGCTCAGTCAGCCCTCAGACATTTATTCTACACTTAGAGCGTCAGGCACTGTGGTAAGCACTAGGGATACAAGGAAAGGCAAATATTTTTAAAAAACCAGTCCCATTAGGAATTCATATTCTAATGTGGGGAAAGTAAGGGAAATACATATGTGTGTATGTATATGTATATATGTGTATGTGTGTATATGTATACACACATATACAACATATGCATGTATGTATGTATTCAAGATGCAAGGTCAATAGAAGGTAACTTCAGAGGGAAGGCACTGGGGGGCATTGGGTTGGGGAACCCCATAAAACATCCAATTCACATGACTTATAAGGCAACTCTCATTATTTGAGGCCAGTCCATAGACTGGCAGAAGGCCCTGAGTTCCCTGTACCTAGGATGATTAATACTAAGGACAGCTGCCATTCAGTGTCAAAGTCCATAAAGAGATGGGCATTTGGACCAGAGGTAGGGATGCTGGCACCAAGATATAGATGGATTAATGGTCTATATCAGGTCAGGGATTTTCACAGTCAGTGTCCCTCACTCTGTGAAATCTCTGGTTCACACTAAAAAAGGTTCAAGGAGCTGAGTCAGATGCTGGGGTGAAAACACAAAATGGTGTCCTGAAGCAGGTTCTTACTTTCTACTGGACATCATGATATTTCAACATGGAGTCCAATTTCCCAAGCCCACTAACATGGTGGAGATCTCCTGGTGGGGATCAGTCCTCCACACCTAGGGCGGGCCAAGGTTGGGAGAGAGAGATCTGCTCCTGAGGTTCACTTTGGGTGCTCCTAGCTTCCGTCTGAGAGGGAGAAGACCACTCTGGGAAGAAGCCAGCAGGAGAGCAGTTGGCAGTCCCCATCATTTTCCTGTCCCCAGTTGACTACACTTGAGACTGAGGAGTTCTCCCTTGGGGAAGACCTTCTCTGATTTCTTTCTTTTCCATCAACCTGGATAAATGTTTTGTTTTTTGTTGTTGTTTTTTACTACTTGCTACATGTATTCATTGCAGAACTGATATTTGGTGGGAAGGAAGTCAAGCCTTGAATACAAAGCTTGGAGTCTTCCTTTCTCCATTAATAAATACTAATCAGAAGCTTAGCTTGAACCTGAAAACTACATTCCGTGGACTAACAATATTTAAGGGAGTGTTGTCGTTGTTCAGTTGTTTTAATTGTGAAGGAATCTCCGTGACCCCATTTGGGGTTTTCTTGACAGAGATGCTGGAGTGGTTCTCCATTTCCTTCTCCAGCTCATTTTACAGATTAGGAAACTGAGGCAAACAGGGCGAAGTGATTTGCTTAGGGTCCCCCAGCAAGCAAGTGTCTGAGCTGATTCTAGGTCTGGTGTTCTAGCCTTGGCTCCACCTAGCTGCCCTATTTAAAGGAGTAGCTAATGGAATTCCAGCCCGGCTCTGAGAAGAGCAGAGTGGTCAGCCTCTGCTCTCCAGCTGCTGCTGCTTCTCCTAGCAAGAATTAAAGTCTCCCTTGGAGACAAGTGGGGGGAGAAGAGGCAAGAGTTTCTATTGGGTGTCCCTTGGAGCCGTTCACAGCACCCCCCTGCCGTAGGTTGGAGACAGAACTTGTCAGGTATAAATAAGTAAATACAAAACATCTAAAGGAGCAAAAAGAAAGTTTCCAAGCAACGAGTAAGTGGAGGGACCAGAAAGTCGTCAGGCAGGAGGCAGTGCCCGGGCAGTACTTGGAAAGGAGTGCATTAGGAGATGCCGAAATGAGGAAAAAGTGAGCCTCAATCCAGAGATGTGGAGGTGGGAGACGAGACAGCTAGCTGGTGCATGGAGAGAAGACCAGGCCTAGAGACAGGAAGATCTGTGTGGCCGTGGGCATGTCACTTAACCTCTGCTGCCTCAGTGTCCTCAGCTGGGAAGTGGGGATAGTGATGGCAGCTGCCTCCTGGGGTTGTTGTGAGGTTCAGATGAGATCCTTTGTGTAAGACATCCGGCCTGCCACATAGTAGGTGCTATGTAATTGTGGTTATTATTATGTTACCTATGGGAAATACTTAGCATTGATCTGTAGCTTCAAGGTGCTTTAAAAATATCATTTCATTTTATTCTCACAACTACCCTGGGAGGCAGGCATGACTAGATGTATTATACTATATTCTTAATCATATTGATTATTGATATAGTATATTATTATTATGATATTACTATATCATAGTATATGATATTAATATATCATATTATTATGCCCATGTCACAGTTGAAGCAACTGAGGCAGAGAAAGGTTAAATGAGACTCTCCTAGGGTCGCACAGCCAACAAATGACTGAGCCTGAATGTGAGCTAGAGAGCTCTGCCTCTAGACTAAGAGCTCTCTCCACAGCACCGCCTAGAAGACTGTTTTGAACCAGACAGTATAGGAAGGACAGTAATAGTAAACAAGCAAAGTCAGCTGAAGCCAGACGGCGGTGCTGGCAGTGGTGGTGCTTTTAAAATCCAGGCCAAGGAGGGCTTTTGTTTGAAGATATATGAATAGGGGGTGGATGTGGTCAGAACTGTGACTGGGGAGCATAAATCTGAGGGCTATGTGCAGGATGGTTGGCAGCAGAGAGAGACAGGAATCAGGGAGACCAGGTCGGCCATGATGGCTCACAGAGCAGATGAGAGATGATGAGGGCTTGAACAAGGCTTTGTGACTGGAGAGGAAGGGACAGCTCTGAGACATGGCGGACAAGCCCAACAAGAATTGACACCCAGTTACATATGGGGAGTAAGAAGAGAAAAGTACTGAGGGGAAGTGAGGACTTGAACCTTGGGGCACTGTGGGATGGCAGCCCCCTTTGTATAACTGGAGAGGTTTGGGCGCTAAGTAGGTTTAGGGGAATAAACCACCTGCTCCTTGGGTCTGGAGATGGAAAGGGCATCAGACACCATTATTCTCTTATCCTGTATAATGGAAGAGAAAGCTGAGCCCCAGGAGGGGCTCACCACACATTGGGGGGGGGGGCAGGCAGAACAGCAGAAGCAGTTGGACAGTGCAGCCCACCAGTCATTACCACCTGTGAGCCAAAGAGGAGTATGTGGTTTCTGATTGAACATGCACCCTTTGGGGAACTGTCTGAATGTGGGATCTAGGGTAGGGCAGCTCTGAAGCAGACATCCCAGAGTGACTAGTGGGGGAAATCTAAGGCTGCTTCTCACCAAGGAGTAAGAGCCCACTGGCAATTTTTACTTTTCGATGACCCTCAACCACCCCACAATGTAGCTTGCATTGACTTTAATCAGTAACGAGAGATGGTGGGAGTAATGGAGGCTAGGTTTGTCACAACCTCAGAATATCCTCACTCTTTGGCCCCATAACTATTTCTGAATGAAGTGTCATATCACTTAAATGGCCCTTCTTCTGGAGGAGTGGGGCCATTTTGCCTGAATGCACATTCCATCTTAATTGCTTAATTCCAAACTCTCCCCTCCCCAGCCTCCTCATCCCACCCCACATTGGCTGAATAAATTATGGCTAGGGGAGGGGTAAGAAAGCTTGCTGTCACCATAGAGCAGGGTAGTCCAATGGAGAGAGCCTACTTGATGAGATAAATTTTATCACTAATGTCACATACATCTACAGCAGATTGTGATGTTCAGAGGTAAATTGCAAAGTCAGAAGAAATATAGACTTTTCCAAATTTCTACAGACGATGTAAGGGGAAGATGGGGAGGCAAAGACTGATGGAACAGGAATGTTCCCCATTTCACAATATGAATTGTGGGATGGATGTATTGATCAGTCAGTATCCTCTTTCCCTAGCTCCTGCAGTACAAGACACCACCAACCATAGATCAGAGAAGAAAGAGTCAGATTCAAGTCCTAAGAGGAGGAAGGCTGAGAAGAGGAAGGTATCTATGCATGTGGGGGTCACTACTTTTTAGTGATTTAATTATATTCTTGTTTTTGTTGGGTTTTTTTTTTTTTTTTTTGCTTTTTGGAGGGGGGAAGGCAGGACAAGTGAGGTTAAGTGACTTGCCCGAGGATTTAATTATATTCTTGCTTTAGAGCCAAGCTTCTCGAATATAGTCTTAAGAGACAATGCAAAGAATCTTGATGCATTCGTATGTCCCTTACCTCTGGCCTTAAATGGCTGCTTCCAAAGGTTGCACGATTCAGTACAAAGGGCTGGAGTCTGAGGAGGTGGGTTCTTGACTGTAGATTAGCACTGGAATGACTTTGGGTGAATCAGTCAAATCCTCTGGAGCTCCATTTCCTCATCTATAAAACCAAAATAAGAGTCTGGTTTCTATGCTGTCCAAGGTCCATACCAACTTGGAATTGTGCTCCCACAAGGTCACTTAGCTTCTCTGCCTCCAAAGCTACGATGAGGGTCAGGTGAGGCAGTCCAGGATGAAATTTTGTCAAAATGGCCTTGGTGTTCTCTGATAGTTCAGTTGGGGTAAGGGAGTCAGTGCAATGTTTGTTCCAAGGTCAGGTAGACTTCTAGGGCTCACTCTTCCTCATGGCAATGAGGCAAGAGTGTGTCTACACTAGCTTTGTAATGCTGTGGACCTCTACCATTTTGGAATTGCGGTCTCAGTTCACAATTATTCAGAGAGTGAGTCTTCCAAAGAATCATTCATTGAGAGCTGACAGAGACCTCTCTGCTCATCTGACCCTAATATCTTCTTGTACATGAGGTATCTGAGACCCAGGCAGGGTAAAGTCACTGTCCAGGGCCACACTGCCCTGAATCTAAATGAATAGAGACCAGTGTCCAAGGATCCCCCAGTGGATCTCAAGCTGCATCACTTGGTGGTACCACACTCCCTCCATTCCATTTCCTCCTACAGGCATGCCATCCTAATACCTCAGCACTATAAACACCCATGGGACCACAATGATGTGAAAAGGAGGAATTTGAGGAGGTGGTGACAAAACTCTTGACAGAGAGGCCCCATTTTATGATTTATTTATTTACTTTTAGTTTACAACATTCGGTTCCACAGTCCCTTGAGTTTCAAATTTTCTCCCCTTCCCCCTTCCTCCCCCCCCCCCCCATCATGGTGGCACGAACTGAAATATAGGATCTCCAGATATATATTCACAGTAATCATTAGGTTGTAAAGAAGAATCATAACCAATGGAATGAAAAACAAGAAGAAATAAAAGAAAATAAAATGAAAAAGAAAGAGCAAGTAGTTTGTTTCAGTCTGCACTCAGACTCTGCATCTCCTTCTCTGGATGTGGATATCTCCTTCAATCACGAGGCTTTTGGAGTTGTCCTATAAACTTGCATTGCTGAGAGGAGCCCAGTCTATTGAAGTTAGTTGTCACACATACAATGTGTCTGTGATTGTGTACAAATTCTCCTGGCTCTGCTCTTCTCACTCAGCATCAGTTTATGTAAGTCTCTCCAGGTTATTATGAAGTCTGTCTGCTCCTCGTTTCTTATACCACAGCAGTATTCCATTACATTCATATACCACAACTTGTTCAGCCATTCCCCAATGGATGGGCATCCCTTTAATTTCCAATTTTTTGCCACCACAAAAGAGCTGCTATAAATATTTTTGTACATACAGGTCCTCTTCCCACTTCTCTGATCTCTTTGGGATATAACCCTAGAAGTGGTATTGCTGGGTCAAAAGGTATGCACTTATTTATAGCCCTTTGGGAAGAGTTCCAGATTGCTCTCCAGAATGGCTGGATCAGTTGACAGCTCCACCAACAATGCATTAGTGTTCCAATTTTTCCACATTCTCTCTAGCATTTATCATTTTGCTGTTTTGTCATCTTAGCCAATTTGGCCAGTGAAATATGGTACCTCAGAGTTGTTTTGATTTGCATTTCTCTAATCAACAGTGATTTAGAACATTTTTCATATGCTTATAGATATCTTTAATTTCTACCTCTGAAAATTGCCTGTTCATATCTTTTGACCATTTATCAATTGGGGAATGACTTGTATTCTAATAGATTTGACTCAATTCTTTGTATATTTTAGAAATGAGGCCTTTTCAGAGACATTGGTTGTAAAAATTCTTTCCCAATTTTCTACTTCCCTCTTAATCTTGGTTGCACTGGCTTTATTTGTACAGAAGCTTTTCAATTGAATGTAATCAAAATTATCCATTTTGCATTTTATAATGCTCTCTAACTCTTGTTTCATCATAAAATCTTCCCCTCTCCATAGATCTGACAGGTAAACTATTCCTTGGAGAGCCCGCATTTTAGTAAGATGCAGAGAGTCTTCCTTTTCGAGTGGGGGGACTAGAGAGGCTGGTGTGAGAGACTTGAGGAGAGAGAAGCCACTGTGGGAAGTCCACTAGATAGCAAATGACAGAAGAATGAGAGGAATCCAAGCATGTGTGGGGTCCCACCCGAGAAGAGGCAGCATCCATGTGTGGAGTGGCCTTCCTCCCTTTGACTGAGAGTGGAGGCAGTCAGGCAGTGTGTACACTGCGTGAGGAATAAGGGGACTTGGCTACACTTCCTATCTGAGACAACAGCTCTGGGAGCCTGACCAAAATCTTTCTCTGAACCTCAGTTTTCTCATCCATATAATGGGAAATGATAGTGCCTTCCTTGTCATGTGGTGGCGGCAGCAGAGAATACCTCAGAGGTGACAGTATAACAGTTTTCTGGTGCTCTAAGATGGATGAAGCACTTTACAAATTTGATTCCTTTTGATTTTCACGATAACCCCATGTGGTAGGCATTGTTATTATCCCCATTTTATGGTTGAGGAAAACGAAGCTGAGAATGTTTAAGTGACTTGGCCAAGGTCACACAACTAGTAAGTGGCTGAAGAGAGATTTGAACTCAAGACTTCCTGCCTCCAAGCCCAACTCTATCCAGCAAGAAGGGCTAGTAACGGAGAAGTAACCTCCGAGTCAGGAAGATCCAACTTCCGGGCCCCCTTCTAATGTACTGATGGAGTGACCCTGCCTGACCTTTCCATGTCCTAGGCAATAGCCCCTGATTCACGTTCCACAGGGAGCTTCCTTACTCCAGCTCCCTCATACCCATGAAATCACAGGGCCAGACCCAAATATATGATTATGTCAGTAGTACTGCTTCTTGATGAAGAGGAAAGCTGTCATACTCCTTACCCAGCCCAGAATTCCTACGATTCTGGTCTCTGACTTCTAGCTGAAACCTCAGCAGTAACAGGAAGAGCAGAGAAGTCTATAGGGAAGAGTAGAGAAGTCTGGAGTCCCTGGGCCCGGCCCCTTACCCCAGAGCAGGAGGGGAGGACATCCTAAGGGCCCTCCTGTCCCCAGTTTGACAGCTGCAATCTCATCAGCATCCTGCTCCTCACTTCCCTTGGCCCAGTCTCTGAGGGCAAAGTGGCCTTTTCCTGGCTCTCCAGCAGCTGGCCTCTTGCTTCACTTCTTTTCCCCCAATTTTCTGTCTCTCATCATCAATGAGACCCATTTGACTCCCTCTGTGGTTTGGAAACTCACCTTCCCTTGTCTCTGATGTCCCCTGCAAGGATTCCTCCCATGGCTCAAAGCCCTTCCATAGCCAGACTCATTATCTGTGTTGCCTCATCTTCCACTCCCTTTTTGGTCAACAGTGGTCTACCTGTGCTCCTCACTGCCCGACTGAACTGCTCCCTGCAAGATCATCTCCAAGGTCATCAACAACCTTTCTTCAGGCTTCTCTGAGACTTTGTTCCTTCTTGTCCTCCTTGCAGCATTTGATTGATACTGCTGGCTACCCTTTCCTTTGGAATGCTCTCCTCTCCCTGTTGTTGTTGTTTGTTTGTTTTTTTTTTACAAAATCTCTCTCTCTCACCTTCCTTCCTTCCTTCTTTCTTTCCTTTCTTCCTTTGTATTCTCTCTCTTCAAGCTTCCTTCCTTCCTTTCTCCTTTCTTTCTTTCTTACTTTCTCTCTTCTTCCTTTGTACTCTCTCTTTCCCCAATTTTCCTTCCTTTTTTCTTCCTTCCTTCTTTCCTTTTCCTACTTCTTCCTTCTCTCTCTCTTTCTTTTTTCTTCCTTCCTTCTTTCCTTCCCCCTTCCTTCCTTCCTTCTTTCCTTCCTTTCATAAAGTTATATTAGGTGGAAGAAAAGGAAGATGAAAGAATGAGTGGGATCTTTGATTGGGGTGGATGGAACCATGACACCTGACAGCAGAGAGAAGACTGGACTCAGCTCTTCCTTATTTTTTCTGCTTTCTCCTCTAAGGGGAGTGCCCTTGACGCTGGAAAAATGTCAGAAGAAAGGCGGTTGGCTAATAGGGGGGTACTGGCAATGTTATCAACAAATGCAGAGGAGAAGTCAAAGAGAAGACCCCAGGGTGGAGGGTGAGGGGGGTGCTTCCCCCTGTCATTTCCATAGCCAGCCTCGTGCTTTGTAACTTCGCCACATTCATTTTCTGCTGTTTTCTGGGGGTCTGTCCGGGCCATTTAAATTGTTGCCATCCTTGTGTGCTTGTTTTCTTGGTTCTGCCTGGTTGAGTTTGCATCAGCCCGTGCAGCTCTTCCTGGCTTCTCTGGACTCACTATATCTGTCATCTCTTGTAGCTCACTAGTCCTTCATTAATTCTGTGTGTCACAATTTGTCTGACCGCCCCAGTCAGCAGGCAGCCACTTCCTTTCTAATTCTCTGCTACCACCAAAAGGCGCTGCTCCCGACATGCTGGTTTGTATAGGGACTTTCTTCTCACCAACAACCTCCTCGGGGTATGTGTTCAATTGTGTGATCTCTAGGTCAAAGTGTACGGAAATTTTTACATGTTTATTTGCAAAATTTCAAATTCTAGAATGACTGTGCTAACTCACAGCTCCACCAACAATGTATTATTGTGCCTGTGTCTGTATAGTGGGAGGGAAGATCCCTTTCAATGAGAGAAGAGTGGACAGGCATTAGTGAAATCGATGACGACAAGAAATGGAGGCATGACAGACTGCCCCAAGGATCACAGCAGCCAGAGTGATTGCAGGGAAACTACAGAATCAATCAATCAATATTGAATCACTGAATATTTATTAAGCACCACTATGTGCCAGTCACTAGCATAAACATAGGGGAAGACAAGCTAAGGCAGGGACAGTGACTATTCTAGTTTGGTAGCACTGTAGAAAACATGTAAGAGATGAAAAAACATGGGAAAGGTAGGATTACAGCATCCATCATGGCAGCAATGTGATGGCTGGCTGTGAGCTGAGAAGTCAGCTAGGTCAAAAACCTGGCTTCACAGATGGGGAGAAAAAGGCCCTTAGGCCAAATGATTGTAAGAGACCTAAAAACACAGGTTAAGGAGTTTTCATTTTGTCGTTTGCACAAACTCAGTCTCCTCTACTGGATTTTCCTTCTGGTCCTGCCCATAAATTGTTAGTTTTCTCTGAAGCTCTTTTCTCTCTCCTTCCCTCCCCTCCTTTTCCATTTTTCCCTCTCCCTTCCCCTCCCCTTCTTCTCTTCTCCTGCTCTGTCCACCCCTCCTCATCTTCCTCCTCTTTTCTCCTCCTTCCCCCTTTTCTGTTCTCTCCTCTCCTCCCTTCCCCTTCTTTCTTCTTCCCTCTCTTCTGTCCTTTCCTCCTCTCTTCATTCCTCCTTTCTTCCCTCTTCTCCTTTCTCCTCTTCCCCTTCCTTTTCCTCCTAGAGAAGTGCTGGAGGGCAGATGAAAGACAAAAGCATTCTGGTTTTAACAAAAAAGCAAAACAGAACAAAAAAAGGAAAGGATTAAGATATCCAAATTATAAGCTCATGAATTTGACTTTAATTCCTGGGAAGGTTGAGAAATGCTTCATTGAAGAGATGGTGGGTGAATGCCTAGAAATAGCCAAGGTAATTCCAAAGACACTGGTTTCCTCAAGAACAGACCATGCCTGACTAGCCTTGGTTCCTTTTTTGGCAAGGCAACCAAACTTCTAGGTCGGGGTAATGGTATAGATTGTGTTTACCTGGATTTAGAAGAGAATTTGATAAGGCATCTCAGACTATTCTTGTGGAGAAGATGAAGTCACCTGCACTAGATGAGAGAATAATTACATTGACTTGGAAGTGGCCAGAATCAAAGAACGATTAATAACAGTTCAATATCAGCTTGGAAGGAGGATTCTGGGGAGTGTCCTGGGGATCTGACTTCAGCCCTATGCTATTTTACATTTTTAGGAATCACTTGAGTGGGGCGGCTAGGTGGCATAGTGAATAGAGTACCGGTCCTGCAGTCAGAAGGACCTGAGTTCAAATCCAACCTCAGACACTTGACACATTTACTAGCCATGTGACCTTGGGCAAGTCATTAACCCCAATTACCCTGCCTCCCCCCCTCCAAAAAAAAAATCACTTGAATAAAGATGTAGATAACATGCTAATCAGATTTGAAGATGATGTAAAGCTGGGAGGTGCAGCAAACCTGTCACTGGCAGGATGTGAAAAGACATTGATTTAGCTAAATGTAATCAAATGGCATTGCTTAGGGTTAGATGTAAAGTCTTACATTTTGTCTAACAAATCACTACCTTGTTTGAAGAAGATCTGGGGGTATCCATGAACTGCTAGCTCCATATGAGAACAGACATGGTGATCAGACAATACAATCTCGGGCTACTTAAATTAAGCGAGGTGCAGGCTTCACAAATAAGCAGGTGACAGACAATCTCAGTGCATTTTGTCCTGGTCAGAACATGTCTGAAATCCTGTGCATGGTCCTTGGCCCAATTGTAAGGGAACCTAACTGGAGAACAGCCAGAAGAGGGTGACCAGAGAAGTAAAGGCTCTTGGGATGTGAGCATGGGCAGATGGATGATGGGTAGTCTGGCAATCAGCATTTATTAGAGACAAGCACACAGATAAAGAGATAGACAGACAGATGGAGGCTTTTCTGAAGCACTTCCTATGTGCCTGCCACTACGTTGTCCCTAACTGGGACAAGCCTCAGGGTAGATATAATTGTCTTCTAGTAGTTGAATGATTGTCAGTGAAAAGAGGAGTTAGGCTTATCTCATTTAGCACCAGAAAGCCCAAGAAGGAGCAATGGGTATAAGTTTGGCAGAGGTAATTTTTGTCTTGATAGCAGCAGCTGCTCCCCAACAGAGCTGTCCTCAAGGGCAGCGGTTTTTCACTCCTTCTATTTCTCCAGGTTGAGACCAGATGCCCACATGTATAGTTTAGTGGGGATTTCTCTCATTGATGGGTTGGATTAGATGGTTACTCAGGTCCCTTCCAACTCTCAGTCTTATGATTTTGTATCTTTACTATCCTACATTTGAATAAGAATGTAAAAAATACAAGGACCAATTTACTTATTGTTGGTTGATTAATTTTTTTTTAAATCTTTTAATTCAATAGAGCAAAATCTTGCCTTACATGCTCTTCTCCAACATAGCAAGATCATCAAAGTTATCTAAGATTGCTTGAGAAGTAGAAAGACAGATCTAATCTCTGCTCTTTAATATAAGGAGAGGTTTGAAATAAGGAATAATGTGATTACCTAAAAATTTTGCCAGCACCACAGAGGATTCTAGCATAAATCCAGATGTCTGGGGATACTGAGGCCATCTAGGTTCTCCTGTTTGTGGTTGACACTGCACAGATGGCACCAGCACTTGGAGTATCCTGGATGAGATACATGAACATTTCAAAAAGGGCGGCCTAATGATGCTGTGCAGAAACATCTCTACTGCCCAGCTAAGGGACAGAGGTTTCATGGGGCAAGTGACTAACTCTTGGTCACTCCCAAATCTTCTTACTCCATACCTGGAACTCTTTCCATTGATGCCAACTATTTGGTCACTTGAGTTCCAGTTCAAATCCTGCCTCCTGCAAGGAAGCTTTTTCAATCCCCCTGAACCTTTCTATTCTCCAAACTCATGACACTTTGTGAGTTATTCTGTATTTGCTATGTGCTCATTTGTGTTTCATTTATTTGGTATTTGTCAAGGAAATCTTTAGATCAGGGCTTGGAAGGGGCATGTAGAAAGCAGTTTCAATCCTTGACTGAGAGGTCTACCTACCACAGAAGAAAGGACCTTATTTCTCAAATGGGGGATTTTACATTTGATTCTGGAGGTAACTCTGGGGTTTGTTGAGTATTGGAGAAGGGCAGGGTAGAATGGTCAGACCTATACTTTACAAAGATGACTTGGGCTGCAGAATGGAGAACTGACTGGACTTGGGAGAGAATTGAGGAAGGGACATGGTTAATAGGGTATATAGCAAGATTCCAGATGTGAAGAGAAGAGGCCTATACCAGGGGGTGGCAGCTGTTTGAGTAGAGAAAAGGGAATACTTTGGGGTGATTCTGTGAAAGTAAAAATGGGGAGCTTAGACAATCAATTCAATGTATGGGGAAGTCAGAGTAAGAGGCTGAGGATGATTCTGAGGTTGGGAGCCTGGTGGACTGGGAGAGGGTGGTACCCTGGACAGAAAGCTGTGATGCAGGAGGCACCTGCCTGACCACTTCTAGAACTGTCTGAGGCCATCAGGGGCTGAGGAACTGACCCAATGTCCAGTAGACTGGTGTATGCCCAAAGCAGGACTTGAATCCAGAGCTTTCCGACTCCAAGACCCACTCTGCTGTACCATGCAGATTTTTGCACATAAAAAATACTTAGTGAATGTTTCCTGAATGAACACTTAGGTCACTGGATCAGAGTAAGGGCTCTCCTTTGCCTTTAAACAAAATCTTCCTGTGATTCCTTTTTACAGATGAGCTGCAAATTTGGGAGGGACCTTTCAGTGCAGCTGACTGACGATCCTTTGCTCCTCAGCACTAAGGGCCACCACATGCTCCCAGCTAGGTTCTGGGACTCATAAAAGATGAGGCTTTTAGGTGTTTCAAAGGACGAAAGAGATTGTAAGTGGACCACAGAACAGGAGGAGCACAGTCTGCCCATCTGTTTTTCCACCAATTTTTTTTAAAGGTAGCTGGGGGAAAAGGAAGGTTAAGAGAAAATCGAGGGGGGGTGTGCGTGTGTGTGGGTGGGTGGGTGGGTGGTGGTGGTGGTGGTGGTGGTGTAGAATCCAAGAACAAAGACAAAACTCTTACTCCTATGAAAATTGAGAGAGAGAGAGCCATTCCAAACTCAGCCTGGCCTAAACACTGGTCAAGCCTGACACCTAGAGGCCACGGAGGCCGAGCCCCTTGAGGTGGCTTCCGTCCTGAGTCCACAAGCAGAATTTATTCAGCGTCAATGAAATGAGGGCTTAGCGGCCGCCGTGCGCCGTGCGCTGCAGAAATGAGATTCTCCGCTCCTGTCCTCACCGAAGCATTCCCTTCAGAAACACCATCACCGGCCGGCCGCTCTCCATTTTTCTATTTGATTATTTTTGTGTAAACATCGATGCTATCAGAAGCTCTTCCCTCTTCTGGCAAGAAATTGAATTGGGGATCGTTTGTTTTTCCAGACTAGCGTTCCACCCGAGCAGCTTGTCTGCCCGAGGCTGAGGGGTGATTGGTGGGTTTTGAAATATAGTGTTTCCTCTTTCACCCTTCTCAAATAAGCTGGGCCAAGCAATAGCAGCCATGCTCTCCGAAGGATCCCTGCTCCTCCTCTCCCCTTTGTTGTCGGTCCATTCACAGATCCAAAACAACACAGAGCAAAACGCACACGGAGAATGCACTCTTCTGCTCTCATTAGTTTCTGCTTCAGTGGGACCCGGGACTGGTTCGAGAGCTGACCATGGTGCTCTGCAGATCAGAATGACGGGCGGTTTATACAGGGCTCCGGAGTTTGCCCAGACCTCCGCTCCAGTATCGGATCCTTTCGGCAGCCCCATGATGTAGGCGTTCTCGATAGAAAGATCTTCCTTTCACCAATGAAAAAGGCAGGCTGAAAGGTTGTTCACAGAAGCGCGCAGACATCGGAGGTCATTCAAGACTCCAAATCCAGCCTTCTCTCCACCACCCCATCCTTTCTGCCTTTCCTTTCATTAATAACAGCTATCCTTTACATAGAGCTTGCAGGCTGGCAGAGCTTTTTACATATATTAGCTCATTGATCCTTACAACAACCCACATGGAAAGCGAAACAGACGTTAGAATTCTAAGGAACAAAAATAATAAACATTTACATAATGCTTCGCGGTTTGCTGAGTTCTTACACATATTGACATATCTATGTCTTGTCCATCTATCTACCTATCATCTGTCTATCGCACTTGAACCATCCAATAACCCTGAAGTAGCCACTACAGATGCTGGTAAACTGAAGCTCAGAAACATAAAGTCAGTGGCCTGTGATCACCCAGTTGAGGTTCAGAGGTTAGGTTGGAGCCCAGGTCCCTCAAGACTCCAACCACTAAGCCATACTGTCTCTTCTGCCAATGTGTAAGCTTCTCTGTGAACTCATGCCCCTGGCTTTATCACACCAAGAGCTCCTGCCTTCACCAGCTTGTGGCAGTTACCAAGTCAGTGTCTACATCACTCATCTTTCCAATTATTAAGAAACATGCTCAGCATTTTTCATCTGCCATGAGTTTCAGATGGTTTGATTGCCCAGGCTCATTAATGCTAGAGGAGTTCTCTAGGAAAATGACAGAGGCACAACCTCATAGCAAGCTGTACAGATGGTTGATTCCATTGGCTTCTTTGAGATTTCACAGGTGAAATTGTGACATGATGGCATAAGATGTTTGGATATTATTTAAACTACTCTTGAGAAAACAAAAAGCCAGCCTCCTTCGAAGACAACTGATGTGCCTAATGCATCGAGTTTGTCTGATGGCCTCACAAAAGGACCTGAGCTGAATGGATGACCCTCCCTTCTCCTCAGAGCCCCATACACCAGTGTCCTAAAGGGAGGGATGTAATGACAAGGTGACAGGGCAGCTAGATGTTCCTGACAGAGATGAATGTGTCCCTGCCTTGGTTTTTATAATCTTGTCCAGATGTGTCTGCCTTCCCCAGCTGCCTCAAACAGGCTCTGGTTTGGGACTGTCTTCCTTTTCTCCAAAAATAATGATGGACCCAATGATTTCATCTCCTTAAAGATGCACATACATCAATGGGGACTGAGGCTTGTACTGTAAATGGAAATTGTGTTTTGATTCAGAAGCCCTCAGCCATTTGGTATTGTGCTTGAAACTGTAGCCTTGAAAATGTGGACAGCTGACCAGGGGCACCAAGGTCAGTTTGGGATGAATGTAGAGGTTC
>CM053581.1:584042274-584082655 GCA_028627135.1 Pseudochirops cupreus
CTTTGGTGAAGCTGCCCCCCCCCCCCCAGCTGCTGTGGCTCATGGCCCAAGGGAATCCTTAGAGCAGCCTGCCCAGTTGGTCAAATGGGGCCAAATGAGGCAAGGTGGCAGCTGGCAAGCAGCCAGTGCAGAGCACGCCTTTCTTTGGGTCTCCCCCCCCCCCCAGGAGAGCTACAGGGCTACCTTGTTATTCTGGTCTGAGCCTGAGGGGGAGGGGGCGTCCATGAGTAAGGATGGGGCTCGCTGACTATTCCAGGGCCTCTCTCATCTGGGGCTTGTTGCCTGGTGTGGTTTTTTTGTGTGGTTTTTAAGAAGCAGTAATCCACCCTTGCTTATCTCTGTTAATCACAGCCTCGTGGAGCTGGCCTCCCTGAGCCTTTAATTCTCTCTTACAGGCCTAACTGAGTGGAAAGTAAACAAAGACCAAATTCGCAACCTCCCCACATTGCTAATTTCCTCTGATGTCAGAATATTTAAATAGGCAGGACCTGGGAATTATTGGCTCCAGGCTGCTTTTAATCTAATGCCAGGGAAGAGCCTGAGCTAGGAGGCTGTACAATGACAGGCCTCCCCAGAGAGGTTGCCGCAGGTTTCCAGCCTCTTTGGAAAACAGGAGCCTCCTAGCTTTCAACCCCAGGGCTGGGGGTGGCTGCTGAGTGGGGTGGGGGCACTGTCTTCTCTCCCCTCCCCCCTCACGGTGCCTGGCCTGCTTCTGTGCTGATGGGGCAGGCTCTGCAGAGAAAGGCTTCTGGGTTCTTCTGTTTGCAGCTTAAAAGAAAGAGGCCACTGTCTTGATGCTATTTTAGGTTCACTAGAGGCTTAATGAATAATTAATATAAGGTTATTGGGGGGGAGAAAACTCCCCCTTTCCCTCATTGCTCCAGGTCCTTTCCTCTATAGTTATGTATCTGAGGGCGGGGCCATCCAGAGGATGTGAAGAACAAGTGAAATTTATTCAGCCCCCCCCCCCACACACACACAAACACAATCACATCCAAGAGGTGACAGTTACCTTTGCATTTCCAAGAAGTCTGGGAGTGCCCATCGTGTCCCCTGTCTGTGCGTGAAAGGAGCAAGTTGAGTGAGGCCGGGAATGGTTTTAGCAATAATCTCGGTAAATAAGAAGAGCCTGGACTGCGTGTCCCGCCCCGGGGCCTTCCTGGGTCTTCAGAGTTTAGCACATTCGCAGCTGCCGCACAGCTGCTGCCGGTTCTGTCTGCCTAACCTCGGAGGTTCTCAGCCCTTCGCTTTTCTCCCAGAATAAACAGCAGAGCATGGCTTTTCCAATACTAATCCAAGCTGAATGACACACTTTACGGTGTCCAGAAAGGCCGAGCTTGTTCATTTGTAAGAGTAGAAAGGCCCTGTGCTGGCAGCGGAAATAGATGATTTCCTTGAGCAATGAATCTAAAAAGGGGGGGGGGGCGTTGGATTTGGGGGCTGCCCAGGTCTGTCTTTAAGATTCGCGCTCTCCCATCATGCCATTCACATTGGTGTCCTCGGGATTTACTAATTCCCCCTTGAAGTAACTCCAAAGTTTCATTTTGAAAGACGAATTGGAAATCGGCCCGTTCGTGCCTAAGCACCCCGCCCCCGCCCCCCACACTCATAGGCTACAGTCTACGCCCCGTAGGAGGCCTCCGACCTCGATTGGCAGCGATGCCCATCACGGGGCACTGGGGACCAGCACTGCTAATCGTCGAGGGGGGGAGCGCTTGGGGAAGGGGATGATGCTTCCTGGCATCTCTCGCCTAGCTCTGCAGAGGTATCTGTAGAGTGGGTTTGGTTACATGTCTACCTCCCCCCCCTTCCCTTTTTGTTCTTGTCCTCCCCTCCCTCCCCCTACCCCCCCTACTCCCTCCCTACTCCCCCTTGCTCCCCCTCCTTCCTCCCTCCTTCCCCCTCCCTCTCTCTCTCCAGCTGGTGTGCCTGACTGCTGCGTCCTCCCATCCAACGCAGCCCCAGATAACCTGCTCAGTCAGCTGGAGCCCCCTGCGGACAGCTGGCTCACTCCCGCTCGGGCTCTCGCTCTCAGCTGAGCGGAGGCTGCCAGGGAGCGCTGGCTGGAAGCGGGGGCGCAGCAGCGGCGGCGGCGGCGGCGGCAGAGGGAAGGACGGCGGCCAGGGGCGCACCGCTGCCCCGGCCTCTGCCCGGGCCCCGGCCCGGTCCCCGCTGGCGGACTCTATTGTTTCCGTGGCTTGCCTTCGGAAGGGAACAATAGCCGGGAGTGGAGCCGGGCGTCGGGCTTCGGAGGCGGCAGAAACCACTCGGCGCGCTCTCTCGCTTCGGCTGGCCGCAGACACTCCTGACGCTCGGGACCTCCTTTCTTCTCCCGCACCTACTCTTGCTGCTGCCGCCTCCCCATCCAAGGCCTCGGACCCTGACCCAGAGCGGGACCTGCGGGAGTGCGGGAGTCATGGGGCATCCGGGAGGGAGGGTGGCCCCCTGCCTCTGCAGGCGAGGAGGCGAGGGGCTTCTGCTCGTCCTTCTTCTCTTCCTCTTTCTCATCCTCGGCGCCAGTGAGACTGGGGCACATACCGGATCTCAGACTTCGCTCCTCTATTTGTGGAAGACCGGTAAGTCCATCAGGGAGACTGGAGGAGGTGGGCGGGGGTGCAGACTTTGGCACCTTGTGGCTATGCGTGTCCTCTACTGGGGTCCAGACTATCCCGCGTGCGCTCAAGAATTATTCTGCAAGTGGAGCTCGAAGTCTGAGGGACCCAAGAGAGGTGCATTTGTTTATCATTTGACCTGGAGCCAGGGCGATATCCCAAAGAGCCCGTGTCCAGAGGAGGTGGGCTGGCTCCTGGGAGTATGGAAGAGCTGTCTTGGGCTCTGGGGCGGGTTAATCTGGGCAGTGCCGTCTCACCCACATAAAGAGGCACAACATCTTCCCTGAAGGGCTGTCTTTTTACTTGTGACTTGTGAAAATCAGCGGTGCCCAGGGCAGAGAGTTCAGCTGGTGCATGCCTCAGCCCTTTAAAGCTGTTGTCTCCTCTGCATCCAGCCGATGGTGTGTCTATCTGTTGGGGTGTGTGGGGGGGGTAGGTTTCTCTTCAGTTCGGATTTGTTAGAAGCAGCCTGTCACACAGGCGTTCATAATGGATGTGAAATAAACCAAGGGTCAGTAGCTGGCGATTGGAGTGGTCCAGGACTCCTGGCTTTGGGGGAGGGGGAGGCATCAGGCCACAGCAAGCTCAACTCCGGGACTGGCGCTGGCAAATCAGTGGAAACCCTCCTTGCTCAGGCTGAATTTCTCCTCAGGAGGAATCCTGCCCTTTCCAAGGGACCCTCAGCACACAACCCAGAGCTGACCCTCCCCAATGGGGTCAAGTGGCTAGTGTGGGGAGGGGTGAGCTTTGTGCAAACAGAATAACAATAATGGGGTTCCAACAAACTGAGATTCTTGGGCTCTCAGCCCAGAGCTGTTTTGTTTTGTTTTTCCAAAAGATGAGACTCCTTTTGCCAAGGCGAAACTTTTGATGTATTTTAGGATTAAAATCTGCAGGAGATGTTTTTTATTTGGGGTCGAGAGCCAGGAACAGCCCGTTCCACTCCAAAGTCAGACATTGGGGGACACCTCTTTATTAATGGAAGGTTCTAGGAATGAAGGGAAAGAGTATATTCACCTTTAGATTGAAAAACCAAGTGGGGAAGAGGGGGTCCTTCTTCTGGCTTCAGATGCCCTGGCACCTTGCCACTGAGACAGATCAATTCACAATTACATGGAAATCCTGAATATTTAAAGAAGCGCTAGCACTCCAGCAATGGGTGGGGATGGGGGGGAGGGGGGGAGGGAATTAAAGGGAAATGTATTTAAAATTCCAGAGTCCAGCAATCACGGGATGCTAACAAGACAGGGGAAGCCTGAATTGAAGGAAAAAAAAATCTGCCTGTCACCACCTTCATGGAGGCAGCCCCTAAAGCTTTGCTTATGACTTTGAAGCAGGCCTTGTATTCATTTGCTTAATGAACATGGTGTGGGCCAAATGGTCACACTTTAATTGAGCATCAAATTGGGGAACTTCACTCCTATTCCAACACAGCCAGAGGCTGTCTTTATAAAAGTTGATGGATGTTATAAACGCCGGCACAGCCTCCTCATTGAATCACCATTAGGAAATGTCCTTGAGCATGTGCTCAACTTGGGAGGCAGGTAGAAAGTCAGCTTAAACACCTGTGGTCCCTGCCCCCTTAGTGTTTACATTCTAAATGCAAGCCAAGGATACCAGCAAGAAAGTCAGATAAAGACATGTTCACAAACTCACCATGGATCACTCCACATACCAGAGTCAACAGTGGACCAAAGGAGGGTGGTCTCCTGTTAAAATATATGTATTTGGGGTTTAGTAATAAAATCCATGGGACTGTTCACTGGAGTGGGAAAACTTTCTTTTCATCTTAGAGAAGGTGAGATTCAAAGGATGGGGGGAGAAAGAAGGGCAATTTTTTCAATCTTTTTTCAAGAAAATATTTTAAGTCCAGTGAGCAGGAAATGTACATGCCCCAGAGGGACCAAAAATCTTAGAGTTGGAAGGGCTCCTCTCCCTTCCAACAGAGTGTCCTGAAAGAAATGGGGTGGTCACGGAATACCCCGTGGCCCAGAGTGGAGCAGAATCTGAGGTCAGTAAACTTGGTCCTCAAACATCAGGTTTGAGGAAACTATGGCAGGAAGCTTGGGTGATATTGAGGTTAGGACACTCGGTTTCCCATCCCAGTCATGAGCTGCATCATCTCCTGCCTTCAAGGAGTTTGTGGTCTAGTCAGGGAGAGGAGCTTAGGCCCCAAAGATTACAATTCAAAACAGAGGGTGGGAAGGGCATGAGAGAACACAGAGCTAAGGGGATTCCCAACAGAAGAGAGAATTTCCAATTCAGGGAATCAGAGAAGGCTTCATAATGGAGGCAGACTTTGAACTGGATATTGTTGGTTGGATATGTAAGATTTAAGTGTTCAGAATAGTGTGTGTGTGTGTGTGTGTGTGTGTGTGTGTATGTGTGTAGCTAGGACTCAGCAGAGCACAGGGCCTGATGTCTCAAAGATCTGAGTTCAAATCTGGCCTCAGACATTTACTAGCTGGGTGACCCTGAGCAGGTCACTTAACCTCTTTTTGCCTTAGTCCACTGGAGAAGGAAGTGGCAAACCATTTTAGTATCTTTGCCTAGGCAAGCTCATGGACAGGATGCATGGATTACAAAGAGGTGGGTACAACTGAACAATGATAAGCCAGGACTTGAAGGTTCACTATGATGTGATTTCCAGCTATGAGGCCAGGGAGAGAGCGGACACTCAGGAATCAGTCCTAGGCACCTTGGAGGCCTCACCAATGGCCTTGAATGCCACACAAGGCAGTTTGTTCTTGATTCCATGAGCAGTGGACAGGTTGGAGGGAAGAGGAGCCCTGGAATCTGGCTTCCCTGTGGCCCAGTCTCCTTCCAGTGTTAGGCTGTTGTGTTTCAGGAAAAACATTTGAGACTATATCGTGTGAGTGGAGAGGAGAAGGCAGGTTGGAAACATCTCAGTGGAAGTCTCCAAGCTTGGTCAGCTGACCAGATGGTGTGAATGAGGGGAAGCAGGAAGGACAAATCCAATGTGCCCAAAATGGGGGGGGCCTTTAGGAGGAGGTGGAGGAGCTGAGGCAGACCAGGCGGGAGGGCAAAGGTTCTGGTTTATAACAAGTTCAGCATGAAACATCTAGGTCTAAACCACATCTCCCCTTAGTGTCTTCATCTTTAAAATGAGAAGGGCATTTAGGATCTGAGAGCACAAATCATATTGCCCTAGCCCTGATCCTGTCTTCCAAAAGCTCACTGCAGCACATTATATACCTGCTCCAGGGACTTCACTGGGTCCTCACTGCCTCTAGGACAAGATGCAGCCTGCTCTGTTTGGTGGCTCAAGCCCTGATCTGCTGGGCTCCCCTTATTCCCTCCCAGATGTCCTCCAACTCAGTCAGATTGAACTCCTTGCGATTTCTCCTCTGTGACATTCTATCTCACGGCTGTCCCCCACGTCTGACTATAAGGGAATGAGTCGCAGAAGCTTTCTGTAGGACCCATTCCCCCAATCTGGGCCTTGACAGAAGATCAAAGATTTTTAGAGATGGTGTTGAGGAAGGAGACACTGCCAGACCTGGGAGACAAAGGCCTTGAGGCAGGAAATGGAATCCTGACTTCTGGGAATAGCAGGTCATCTGGTTTGTGTGACCCATCTCGAAACTTGCAGAGTTAGAACTTAAGTTGTTATTTGATTCCATAACTAATTATTTAAAAATAATTTTTAATAATGTATGTCTCCAACTAAATTATAATCTTTTATAGAAACGAGGAGCATTCTCTAGCACCGCTCCTTCACTTTCATGAACAGTCCCACATACACACATACACACAGACATGTATACACACAGTACACACACAGATCTAGATACAGGTATGCACATACACACAACACACACATTACTTATCTTCATGCTGGACTTGCAGTGCAGCATGGGCCAGGGAAGGTCAGAATTACAGAACCGCTGATGCCGACGCCATGGATATTCCCTGACAATTTGGGGACACACCCATATGGAGAGGGATACCTTTCTTGGTCTCATCAACAGCCTTTGCCAAGGATGTCATCTGGGGACTGAAATCCCTCAGAGCCGTGCTCAAGTCAGTACAGAAATCACAGATGCCTGACAGCAAGTGTGTGTGTGTGTGTGTGTGTGTGTGTGTGTGCGTGTGTGTGCGTGTGCATGCATGCATTATGTGTATATGTACCCATATGTGTCTGTGGATGTTTACTCCTTATGGATTATGGAGTCATGCTTTCTGGTACTCTAGCCAGGGTACTGAAGCTGAGAAATGAGAAAACTGAGTTCTGTGATTCCAAAGGAGCAGGGTACACCCCATAGGTACAGGGGAAGGAAGGATTCCCCGCCCACACCTGCCACTTAATAAGGGCCTGATGTCTGGTGAATATGGATCAGTGGGTGGTGCACTCTCTGCGTCGTCAGTCTTCCCAGAAAAGCTTCTTGATGAAAGTTTACTGCAGACACTATCTGAACATGTAAGAAATGGCCTTTAAATTGCTAGGGGATGCTTAGAGGGATGTTTTAAAATGGAAACTTTTTTTTCTAAAATACTGTGGCTGGTCTGGGTAGATGACTTGCCCTGCATGGGCCCTTCATCTTGGGGCAGAGGCCCACATCCCCTTCAATGGTGCAGTTGACATTTGGAGGTTTTCTCATGTCTAACACGCTTCCTGTTGCTGGCCCAGAGGAATCCCAGCAATGCTCTCTAAACTTCAGAGCCTATTCAGAGTTCAGTGATGAGCAAATTCCTGCTGCCAGTGCTGTCCTCACAACTCAGGGCAGAAGTGCTTCACATTTGGAAAGCAGCTGCCTGTTTCAACCTCCTAAGCTGAAACAATCTTGATTTCTAGCATGAGAGCCACGGGATGGAGGAGTGTGGCTTCCCTGATAGCACAGAGACATGTATTCATGATGAATTGAGCAGTGCTCCCCCAAGACTATTGACTAAGAAATCTGTACACTCTTGGATAGAAGTCTCTGGTACTGGGACCCAAGCCTGCTCTAGTAGCTTGGATAATGACGTGGGGAACATGTTTGTCAGATAGGCACAGGCTATAAGGCTAGCAGAAAGACTTCATTCATTGGATGAGCAATGGGCCTGAAAAAATCTCTTAAGGATATAATGGTAGGCATGATTTAATGAGCATCAATACAAAGACCTCTACTCAGGTTTAAACATTCAACTGCACAACCATAGGACAATAATTCATTTATTTTTATAGAGATTTTTCTAGCTTTTCCCACAAAAACCCTGTGAGGTAGATAGGGGAGGAGGGAAATGTGCCTTGGTAGCAAGTTATAAGAAAAATCACTGGTGTTTCAGTTAGCTGCAAGCTTCTTGAGTGATCAGGGTACTGTGGCTATTAAAAAATATTAATGTGACTAAACCAAGTATTCAGAAAAAAAGCCCATTGTGATCTGTGAAGACCAGACCAGTTTTGGATTGTGTACACTTTGGCCATCATGTTTTGAAGGATATATGGAGAGAAAGATGTAGATTCAAGTCTTGCCTGACATCAACTACATGGCCGCAGGTGGGTCACTTAAGGTAGGCCTCAGTGCCCTGGGCACCCCTCTGAGCTTCTTAGTTGCAGAAAAGATGTTAACCTTCATTAGTGGATGGAGTTTCCTTATCTGGGATTTCCTTGTACCAATGAAATCAGATGCTTAGTCCCTTTAGACACTATAGTATTCTAAGAAACAGAAATGATGAAGGGAACAAAAATTTTTTCCATGAAGAACAATTAAAGGCATTGTGCTCATGATTTCATGTAGAAGGGAGTGTCCAGTGAAGATGCTCTCTGTCCCCCAGTATCTGAAGGACTCAGTAGGCAAAATAGTCCAGAGTTAGGATCCACAGATGGAAATGACCAAGAGGCCAATGGGGATGCCCTGGGAAGAGGCTGTCCTAGCAGACAGCTGCTGTTCACAGAAGTGGGGTGGTGAGCTCCCTTTGACTGAAGGCATTCATCTTGAAGCTCAGTGGCTGCCCCAAAGGATGGTTTTTGGAGGGGCTTGGCTTGGCTTGGGTCTCTAAGAAACCTCTGGGCTTCCTTCCAGGGCAAAGATTCTATGATTTCAAATAGGACATATATGGGGGAAATCCACATTCAGCGGGAGATGGTGATGATAACTGACATTTGTATAAGGCTCTGGGGTTTGGAAGATGCTTTGCATATATTATCACATTTAGTAAAAACTGAAACATGTATTCTTCTGGGATGAACCAGGAATCCTTTCTGATTCACATCCTCCCTCCTATGACACCACCACCACCATATTCCATGAGCAGTTCTGCCCTGGGTAACACTTGCATTAACTCCAGTTGTACTTGTATTACCAGCATAATTTCTCCATGCTGACCCCCTTCTTCAATACATCACTGTGACTAGAAGTCTCTCAAAGGTTCTTCCAGAGCAATCAAACTAAAGAAAATTCTTCCAGCTTAGAAGGACCTAAAAACTGGCTTAGCCCTGGATTATACATCTTTTGGCCAAGGACCAGACTGGCCCAGTGTAGAATCACCTATATCTGGAGGACTGCTTACCAGGGTTATGCTTCAGGCACAGTAGCCCAGCAAGATCAGCCACATGTTCAGGGGCCATCTCTCATGCGTGGCATACTCTCCTTCTGTCAGGAATCTCTAGTCTCCTCCAAAGGTCAGCTTCACTGCCAACACCTACAGGAGACTTCCTTTTCCTAATCCCCTGAGTTGCTAACATCTCTGTTCCAATTGCCATCGACTCGTATAAGTGCATGTGTATATATGGACACATTCCATTCCTTGATAGATTGTAAGGTTCTTTAGGGCAAGGATCACTTAGGTGTTGTCTTTGCATCTGAAGTACTTAGCATAGGATTTGAGAAATAGTCGGCCCCTCACAAATGCTTTCAGATTGGTTAAGACAGAGAGGGGCTGAAGGTCACATCTCTGGAGGGAGTACTGAGCAGCATCCATGAAAGATTGAAGGGTCTTCCACAATTGTGATATTAACAAGTTGGTGTCTTAAGTTTATTTGGTTAGTTAATAAATGAACGGACTTTTGTTTGTCCTGTGCACCAGTTAAGACTAGTAATCTCCCTCTGCATGGCCACCTAATCTCAGAACCTGTTCCCTAGATCCAAATTTGAACACCATGGAGGGAAAGCCATTCAGTAGAAAGCTTTCTTCTTCTCAGATCCCAATGCCACCAAACACACCATATTCAAGTGTTAAAAATAAAACTTTGCGTAGGTCATTGATTCAGAGGGAAGGGGACTTGCCCGGGGTCACTAAACTAATAAGAGACAAAGCTGGAATTCGAACTCAGGTCCTCTATCTCCAAATCCAAGCTCTAATCACTGCACTATATGTTGCCTGTAAAGAAGACTTCTTTTCTTGATCTTGTCCTTCATTAGTTTACATCAGGTGGCTGTTCCCATGTACCCTGAAGAATCTCCAGGTTGGGGTGTGAGAACTGGTTTACCTGGGAGTTGGCCATTCTGACCCCCCAAAGAGCTGGAAGGTCATGGAGGTTCCAGCTTGGTTTAAAATAACTGCCTTTGCCCCAGTCTGGCAGGCCCCATCCATGCCCAAGTGGACGGGTATTGGAAGAATCACCAAATTGTAGGACAAACGTGAATGGCTGCTCAGACCCAATCGCCTCCCTGTGCCCTTAGGGAAAGGTTTCCTACAGTTTGGTCCTTTGGCTAACTTTGTGAGAGGGACTGATGTTGACTGGAGAGAGTCACGGACAGCCTTTGAACCCAGGCTGATTGATCAGTAGAGATGGAAAAAAGGAGTGACTGACTGAAGAAGCACCATGTGGTAGTGCTGGGCTTGGGAGACCCCAGTTCAAATCTTCCCTTTGATGCTGACCAGCTTTGTGGGTAAGAACATATCTTTCTACCTGTCTGAGCTCAGTGAAATGGGATTGCAGGGCCTAGAAGGGAGCTCAGAGCTCATTGAGTCCAGCCCTTCCTTTTATAATGACACTTTGGAGAGTTGCCTGGCACATGGAGGCCCCACAGCAGCATGAGGTTCTATATGAACCAGATTATGATGTAATTGGGGAAAGTTTAACAAAATAAATTAAGAGAGAATATTGATACTGTTAGCTTATGGTTTTCTAAGTCAATATGTGGCCTGCAGGGACCTATTTCTATTAGCCTTTGCCCAAGAAGTGAGTGTCAAGGCTCATATTTGAACCCTGACCATCTGACTGGAGAGCCAGGATCTTCCCACTAGGCCATTCCCTTCAGAGGGATATTGGGAGGAAAGTGCCTTGAAGCATCTAAAGAGTTACAGAGTGAGATGCCAGAAAAAGAAATCCCGGAGCAGTGAATGCCTGAGGTCCAGATTGCTTTTCTCAGTGCCACTGACCTCTTTCCTTCATTTCACCTTTAGAGCTTTCCCTCAGGGCTATTTGACCCAAGGATGCTAAAGGATCTGGTCACTGGGTTTCTGGTGATGTCCAAAGGGAGGGAGGCTCAGAACATGACTGAAAGCTCCTTTCTCAATTCTCTCCATTCCCCAGGACTTGGGAAAGGAAGTGGGGGAGGGAAGTGAAGAAAATATCTGGAGAGTAAGGAATAAACCTAGTCTGATGACAAATAATTAGACAGGGCAGTCTGAACAGCCCCACTTAGCCTGGCCTTATAGGAAAATGTGTATCTTGTGGGGAGGGTGCCTGGGGGCAGTTAGGGGAAATGTGAGGAGGCCAGAGCAAGGTTGAAAGATGAAGCCCTCTAGGAGAAGCAAGTGTTTGGCACTGGAGAAGTGAACTCTTAGTTCCATGGCATGGCTTAATGCATTAGTGAGAGCTTCCTGGAACAGGGCAAAGGTCCAAAGGGTTTGAAGGGCACAGCAGGTAGGGTGTGGAGAACCAGCAGAGCTAGAGGAGACCAGGCACAATTTCCCAGCATCTGAGGACCCTAGAAGAGGGTCGGGCAGAGGAGTGCCCTTTGGAGCCCTGCAAGAATGGAACAGCTAGAAGTATATTATCTGTCCTTGAGGATGTGCTCCAGACCTCTCCACATCACTCTGATTTCATCCACCTCCTTGCCTCAGATGCATTCAGAAAATTGATAAGGTCATTGGGATAGGTGGCTGTTGTCACATTTTGCAGATGAAAAAACTGACACTCAGAAAGGTTAGATGATTCATATTTGACAGTTGAGTAAACTGAGTCATGACAAGGTTAAAGAAATTTTGTCCAAAATCATACAGCTAGTTAAGAACAGAGCTAGGGCTAGAACCAGGGTCCCCTGACTCCACTCAGACTCACAGCTTGAAATACCCCAAGAATATGTTCTGTTTCCAAGCACGTGGTAGCATGCCAACCCATGACCTCTTCTAGAAGTGACCCTGCCTTTGGCAGTAAAGCTGCTACCCAAAGCCAAGGAGGGCAAAGATGGCAGCTCAGCTTCAGCTCCAGCCTTCCCTAGCTTCTAGGCAGCTTGTGATGAGTCTTGGGGCATAGGAGGCTGGGCAGGTAGGGGAACGAATGGGTCCACATTTATTCATGTGAAATTCTTCACAAACATTGCAGTAAATAGGACCTGGGAGGCTCTCCCTTAGGGCCTGGAGACAAGGAAGCTTCAGCAGATTTGCCATCTCAAGGCAAGGGGAGAGGATGTCCTGTATGGGGATGGTGTTGGAGCAAAATCTCCCTCCCTGGTCCTGGAAGTTGCTGATTTTTCTGAAATCTCATTCATCTGACTGGGCCATGCCTTCTGGCCATCCCATAAGGCACCCTTTAGGCATAAAGCAGAGTTTCTGAGCCTTAGAGCTAGAAGGGACCCCCGAGGCCATTGAGTCCAACCAGCGAGGGCACAGTGCCCTCTCTACCATCCCTAGAAGATGCCCATCCTGCCTCCTCTAAAGACCTTGAGACAGGGAAAACCCGCCACTGCCTGAGGCAGCCTGTGCCACTCTGGGACAGAGTTCAAGAATTGCTCCATGTAACGAACCTACAACTACCTTTTTGCAGCTCTGCCCCATTGCTTGTGGTCCTGCTTCTGAGGCGAACACGCCTGGACCCTCCTCCACAGGTCAGCCCTTCAGACACTTGAAAAGAGCCAACCCGCTCCCCTCAGAGTCATCTGTTCTTCAGGTGAAACATCCCCAGTCCCCTCACTCAGTGCCCACCATCTCAAGGCCCTTTGCCATGCTGAACCCCCTCCTCTGGGGAACTTCCTAAAATGTGGCACAAGAAAGGAATAGCAAGTTCTGAATGTCATTTAACTTGATCATATCCAGTGGCTCTGCTCCCTAGGAGCTCCAGGATCCAACAGAAAATCTTCCATCAGGCACTCTTCCCTGCCCACCTTTCTCTTCTTCATAGACTCTGAGATCCAGGCTCACTGGCCTTGGTGCTAGTCCTCACCCAAGACACAGCATTTCCTCATTTTGTGCACACCTTTTCACTGTACCTGCTCTGCTCCTCCTCCTCTTCACCTCTATCTCCTCATTCCCCTGGCTTCCTTCAGACTCAGCTCAAGTCTCATTTTGTTCAGGAGACTTGACCCAAACTTCCTACTGTCAGGGTCTTCCCTCTGAAACTCCTTCCCATTCACAATTCCTCTATCTTGTATGGACATCTTGTTTGTGTGTGGTTTTCCCTATTAAACTGTGAGCTCCTTGAGGGAAGGATCTTTTTTTAAAACTTTTGTTTGTTTTGTTTTTACCTTCCTTTTTATCTTCATGCTTGGCATGGTGCCTGGTGCACATAATCACTAAATACTTGCCTGATTTATGAAGGCCAAGTGCAGAGAGAGTAGCGCCTCTCTAGTCCTGGACACCACAACTGCTGCCATGACATGCAGCGTTAGATTGAGTTGGCTGCCTCTGCAGACTGCTGATGCCACTGATCTGCATCAGACTCCATGGAGTTTCAGACACGATTTTTTAACAGTGCTTACCCCATTGTGGACTTGTAGAATTATTTTTTGAACCCGAACCTGACTTTACGTTTATTTCCGGAACATCTTGCCATCTTAAATTCAGGGTTTCAGCTCATGGATCATGTCTCCAACAGTATTTCTCTAGCTGTGCTCCATCTGCAAATTAACTAAGCCCACCATCCATGCCTTCTTTATCCAGGGCACTGAGAAAAATGTTAAGTAGCTCCGGGCCGAGCGTGGATCCCTGAGGGGCTCCTCTGGAGACCCCCTACCTTGATGACATCAAACCATTAAGCTGTGAGAGTTAATATACTCTCTAAATAGCTCTGAACCAGATAGCAATGTCACCCCAGGGAATATCTGGAAGATTCTCCCCATTTCTAAGGCCTTTATATATCATGTGCATTGCAAACATTTACATTTGGGGTAATTACTATATATTATATTATGTAAACATTTATGATCATACTTCAAAAAATCCTTAATTTCATTGGTATAGTTATAAAAAAAAATAAACTGAAACGAGCTGCTTAGAATGAGAATGAGTTTTCTGCTCACTAGCAGTCATAAACGCAGCAGGCTGGTTGCCCACTTGTTGGACTTGTCATAAAGGGGATCCCTGCTGAGAGAGGGGCTCAGCTAGATGACCTTTGGGGCCTTCCATTCCTGAAGGTCTGCCATCTCTTCACCCCTTCACAGATTGCCCCCCATCCATACCTTCCCCTGCAGTATGTTGGCACCCATCCACACTTTTTCATCCTATAGGATAACTGTCTTTCTTGTGGGCAGACACTGCCCTGATGGACAGTAGTCAGGTAGTAGGTCTGACCACTTCCCTCTTAGAATATAAGGGCAGGGACTGTGGTGGTTTGCCTTGTGTCTGTAGGGTTTAGCAAGTTCCTGGCACACAGGAAGGGCTTGGTGACGTTTTTTCATTTATTCCAATATTTGAGTTCAGAGCTTGCCCTAAATACTTACTAGCTGGATGATCCTGGAAAAGTCACTAACCCTCTCTGAGGCTCGTTTCTTCAATCTTTACACTAGGGATAGATAATGCCTAGTTGAAAAGTATCATGACAAATAGAACAAAACTTAAAAATAATTATTACAGTTCTCACAATTATTCTGTGACATGTAGCATGTTCCTGCTATAATCTGTCTCCCACACTAAGTGTGGTATTAAATAAACTTGAAAAGCTTTAGCCCCGAGGTCTGTTAGAGTGGCCCACCTCAAATCCCTTTGGCACCCCCCATGGTAATGCAATCTGTTGTTTCACCACGTGGATAGTCATGGAACTTCCTAAAGACAGGGACTCTGGCTTTTTATTAATAATTTCCAGCAAAGTTTGGCACAAATTTCCATCCTTAGCCCAGCAGAAACCTATGTTCTATCTCCGTTATTAGTGAAAAAAAAAATGAATTTTGATCTGCCCCAGGTCAGGAGTGCCCTTGGTGAAGAGATAGTCAAGTTCTCCATGTAAGAATGAAGAAAGTTCTTGGCATCTCAGGGGGCTAGGACACACAGTACCTCCTAAGGCCAGTGCTGATCACTTTAGAGTGAAGTCTAAATATCCACAAAAATCTTCTCCTTCTAATCACAAATTCTGTGTGTGTGTGTGTGTGTGTGTGTGTGTGTGTGTGTGTGTGTGTGTCCATCTCCTTTTTCCCCTTACACTGAGCTGGGGAATCTAAGGGTCCTCTGAGGGCTCTAGAGTTGCCCTGGCTGCTGGGTTTAGGGAAGCTGAGGCATGGTGCAGTACAGAACCATGCTGGAGTTGTAAGGGCACTGGGGGAGAGGGAATGGGGCAAGAGGAAGGGCAGTGCCTCATAGTAGCCAGCAGACAGGGGTTGGTTCTCAGAACTGCTTCCGACTGGCAAAGGTGGTGCTACAGGAGGAGCTATCATTGTTGGGACCCACAACTTTTGCTGCATCCATATGGTTTAACAGTTGGACCTAAAACATTGGGCTATTCTGAGTGAAGAAAGCCCATTATTTTGGCAAAACTCAAAGGGAGGCTTGACATTTTGTTGTGGTGATAGAATATTCTGTGATTTAAATGGGAGCCTTCTGCTTCTACCTGTCAAGCTGCTCTTAAATGATTTCTGGAATCTAAGGTTATATACAGCTCTGAGAATGAAAGTCTTGGCCCAGGACCTGCCTGTTGTAAATCTAATGAGATCGTCTCAGAGAGATGTCAGGGATCATGCAGAGGGCATGGGCATGTTTTCATCAGCTGGCCCAACATGAGGAATGGGTGGGGGGCCCCAGAAGGCCAAGCTAGGACACTTTGATGTGGTCAGATCCGGCAGTCCACGGCTCTCACTCTTGCTCACTGGTCTGGTTTGGGAATGGGACAGAACAGCAGCATGAGACCTAGAAAGGCTGGTGCCTGTGAATACTGCCAAGTATCTTGGCGAAGTCACGTGATAACACTGGACTATACCTTCTAGCCTTGACCTCTGCCCCTCCTTAACAAAAGCCACCACAGCTACAGCCTCTCCCCCAAAATTCTCTCCCCACTCAATTGAATACAAGAAAAGTGGTGGTCCTTTCTCATCATCCAGTTCTACTGAGTTCTCTGGAAGACACACTGGCTCAGACCATCTACCCTTGCTTCAGAAGTTTCTCATAACCTCTTGGGGAGCACCTCCAGGACCAAATTCTCAATGTCCAAACAGTTCCTTCCTCTTTCTGCCTTGCTGAGGGTGCCTCTCCTGCAAATGCTCACATTCAGACTTTTGTCTGGGCCCTATTAAAGTAAAGTTTATCTTAGCACATATTGTCTCCACAAAGTAGGTATCTGGGTGCACTTTGCTATGATTTAGGAATGTTGACCAAAAATCTTCAGAATAATGGAAAAGAAAAATGGAAACAGCTGTAAAAAGCGGGGCAGGGTTTAGGCCATAAGGGATTCAGATCCTAGGAGTCAGTGACCCTGACTTCAGTGGGACTCAGATGCTAATCTGGTATGACTGAGTTAATCTTAGAAGAACCATGAATTGGGGAATGGCTGAACAAGTTGTGGTATGCAATTTTAATGGAGTGTTATTGTACTATAAGAAATGATGAGCAGGATGGTTTCAGAAAAACCTGGAAAGACTTAAATGAACTAATACAGAATGAAGAAAGCAGGACCAGGAGAACATTGTACACAACGATAGCAATATTGTATGATGAACAACTGTGACTGACTTAGCTCTTCTCAGCCCTAGTATTCTAAGGCAATTCCAAAGGACTCGTTGTGGAAAAGGCGATCCACCTCTGGAGAAGGAACTGACAGAGTCTGAATGCAGACCAAAGCAGACTACTTTTCATTTCTTTATTTATTTTGACTTTAGTTTTCTTCACAAAATGATTGATATGGAAATATGTTTTGCATGACTGCATTTGTTTAACCTATGTCAGATTGCTTGCAGTCTCAGGGAAGAGAGGAGAGAGGGAAAGAGTTTGGAACTCAAAATTTTAAAAAAGGAACATTGAAAATTGTTTTTATATTTAATTGGGGAAAAATAAAATCTATTTTTAAATCCTATGGGCAGATAGACCAGAGCCAAGAACAATGGCTCTGAACCACCATTCAAAGAAGCAGTCAGGAAGTTTGGATGGGCATTGCTAAGATGAACAACCTGGAGTTTGGGATCTGGGGTGAAATAGGAAATAGGATACAGGATTAGACTGAATAATGCTGGGATCTCAGGATCAAATGCCACAGGCTGGACATGTAAACCTGAGGGAGAAGAATGTATCTGACTATCTCTGGTGGAGTTCTAGATTTCCTCTGTGAGCACAACATCCTCATCCTTCTGGGTGTTGGGCATCCCTTGATGGATCCAATACATCACTGTAGTACATGTAGCCTCTATTGTGAAGGTCGGCCATCCTTCAAGCATTCTCTTCATGTGGCATTCATGCCCATGTCCTTTCATTAAGTTTCCATAGAAAATCTGCTCATTGGTTTGGAGGCTTCCTTGGAGGCTGTGAACATCTCCTGCGCACCAGGGAAGTATTTAGCCCCTTCTTTCTTAGCTTCATTTTCCCCCACACCATTTTCTGCTCAGATAAGTCATAGAAAACCCTTTAGGTCACTTTTGACACAGTATCTTTCTTGGCATTGCCATAGCCTGCTTATGCCCAATTGGAATCTTTCCCATTGCTTTCAGGGTCCTTGTAGTTCTGATTCTTTGAAGATTGTGGTGATCCAGGATTCATAGCTACAGGTTGTTTTTGGGTTGGGTTCTGTTTTTTTTTTTTTTTTGCAATTTTTAAATTAAATTATTTATTTTTAGTTTTCAACCATCACTTCCATAAGTTTTAAATTTTCTCCCCCTCCCTGCCCCTTCTGTCCCCAAGATGGCTTGCAATCTGATATGGGTTCTACACATACATTCTTATTAAATGCTCTTTCACATTAGTCGTGTTGCATAGAAGAATTATAACAAATGGGAAAAATCATGAGAAAGAAAAAAAACAAAACAAAACAAAACAAAAATAGTCTGCTTCGCTCTGCATTCAGACTCCAAAGTTCTTTTTTTTTTTTCTTTTTGGAGGAAAGAAGGCAGGGCAATTGGGGTTAAGTGACTTGCCCAAAGTCACATGGCTAGTAAGTATTAAGTGTCTGAGACCAGATTTGAACTCAGGTCCTCCTGATTCCAGGGCCCATGCTCTATTTACTGTACCACCTAGCCACCCCTAGACTCCAAAGATCTTTCTCTGTATGTGGATGACATTTTCCATCTTGTGTCCTTTGGAATTGTTTAAGGTCCTTGCATTGCTGAGAAGAACTGTCTATCAGAATCAGTCCTCGAACACTGTGGCTGTTACCATGTACAATGTTCTCCTGGTTCTGCTCCCCTCACTAAGCATCAGTTCATACAAGTCTTTCCAGATTTCTCTGAAGTCTGCCTATTCATCATTTCTTATAGCATAATAATATTCCATTACATTCATATACCACAATTTGTTTAGCCATTCCCTAATTGATGGTCATCCCCTCGATTTCCAGTTATTGGCCACCACAAAAAGAGCTGCTATAAATATTTTTGTACATGTGGGTTCTGTTTTCCTTTTTTATGATCTGTTTGGGATAGAAGTTATATTGCTGGGTTAAAGTATATGCACATTTTTATATCCCTTTGGGCATAGTTCCAAATTGCTCTCCACAAGGGCTGGATCAGTCCACAGCTCCACCAACAATGAATTAGTGTTCCAACTTTCCCACATCTTCTCCAACATTTATCATTTTCCCTTTTTGCCATGTTAACCAATCTGATAGGTGAGATATGGTACCTAAGAGTTGTTTTGATTTGCATATCTCTAATCAATAGTGACTTAGAGCATTTTTTCATATAACTATAGATAGCTTTAATTTCTCCCTCTGAAAACTGCCTGTCCTTATCCTTCGACCATTTATCAGTTGGGAAATGACTTGTAAATTTGACCAAGTTCTCTAAATACTTTTAGAAATGAGGCATAGCCACAACTTTTGATACACTATCCTTTGTATTTCATAAATTTGAGCAATTTGTTTGATATGCAATCGTGTCATATTTTGAGGATGTCAGTTTGGGAAATAATCTGCAATTGTGCAAATCCCTTGGGCATTTTCCCTCCTCAATGGAGAAGTCTAGCTTACAGGTTTTCTTGCCTAACCTGATGTCAGACGGCTATGCTGGACACCATATTGATCCTTCAGTGTCCATTGTAATACTGACCTAAAATATGGTCACTTTTTCCTCATTTTCATTCCTTCTTTCAGATTTTCCAATGATTCTCGGAGATTATTAATATAAATCTGACATTCATCTAGATTCTTCAGAGATTCTGACAAATACTGACAACAACATGAATAACCATAGTTAGGGGCCAATCACTAAAAGGAAGCTAGAATCAGTAAAGGTTATCATTCTACAATAATGCTCTCGATCTGAATTTTGTCCATGAGTACCTGGTAAAAAAAAACAAAACATAACCACCAACAATCTGATGAGACTGAGATTTAAGTATTATATTTGTAAAATCCTAATAGTTTTTTTTATTATGTTTGATCTTATTGCCTTTGTTGCATATGTTCAGCTGGGAGCAGAGGAGATGGAGGTAGCAGATGCACAAGGCTGGTTGTAAAGTATTTGAAGGATTATCGACTGGGAAAAGAGCTAGAAAAAGTTTTATTTGGTCCAAGAGGACAAAACCAGGAGTAATGGGTAGAAGTCCTAAAGAGGCAAATTTAGGCTTGATTTCAAGAAAAAGAACTCTTTAGTAAATAGAATAGTTTAGGACTAGAAGGGGAGTAGGTTCCTCCCAGGCTTCAATTAGGAGCAAATGGCCACTCACTGGGGGTGCTGGAGAAAGCATCCTGGATCTGGGGTGAGTAGGACAAGAGAACTGCTGCTCCCCCCTCCCCCCCAAGACTGAGATTCTGGGAGTCTGTGAAATATAAATGCTACCTCTTCTTAAGGCTCAGCTGTGGACTGACAAGGAGGAAATGGAGTTGAAATGGGAAAATTATAAGTTTTGAGTTGTTTTCAAAATAACTGTTTTAATTACTTGATATTAAATCTGCAGTTCATCCATGAGTTTGACTGGGTTGTGTTCATTCACATTCTGGAAGAGAAAAGTAAGAATAAGTCAGCTGATCATGTGGCATTGCACAGGTCTCTTGACGCTTATGGAAATTAAACATGCTTTATGTATCATAGTGACAACCCAACATGATAAATGTTGTGGTAACAGAAAGCAATTTTTCAATTTTCAATGAAGACTAGATTAATATTGAATGCACAACTGAAGATTGTGTCAATATAATTGTGCAAAGGTCTGAATACATTGTAGTTGTAAGAGAGGCATTTTGGCCAAGGACCTCACCACTCTTCCTTCCATGGAGCAATTCTATTAATCTCTTGGATCAAGAGATAGATGGTGTGCAAATGTCAGTGATCTACGAAGAGGGAGCTCATTGTCGAGAAAAGAATCAGGTACAAAAAGACCTCTAGGGCATAATGATTGGCTCACTCTCTTAAGACTCAGTTTAATAGAGACAAATCTAAAGAGGTATACTTGGGTTAAAAAAATAATCAGCTGTACTTGGATAGTATGAGAGGAACATTGAAGACATACCCAGTGATGTCATTGGACAGTATAATGCATATAAATGAATAGTGTGGCATCATGGCAGAACCTACCTCTTCCTCCTAAAAAAAGCCAATATACCTTCAGGTGAAATTGATAAAGTCAGTGTCCAGAGCAAGGAAGGTAATAATCTTATTATTGTTCTCCCTTTACCAGACCATATTGAAGTACTGTGTTCAATTTCTGGCACCACATTTTAGGACAGACATTGACAAAATGAACAGTGTTCAGAGAAGATTGATCAGGGCCAGTTATGGAATAGTTGAGATTACCTTCAACAGTCCCTTAATGGAACCTATACTGCTTAGCCTAGAGAAGAGAAGACTTGGGTGAGTGGGTGGGTGGGTAGGGATATGGTAGATGTCTTCAAGTTTTCGAAGAGCTGCTATGTCTAAAGGGGATTATACCTGTTAGCATGAAACTGGAAGGCAGAACTGGGGGCCAGAGGTAAAAGAATTGGATTGACTTTGGGGAACTGCAAAATTACTTTAATGACCTCTGTCTGGAACAAAGAACTCATCTGTTTAATACCAATCTTCTTCCAGTGATGTTACATGGCTGAGAGCCACAGAACATCATCCCCAAAGAATCAGAGCATCAGCCAAAGGGCAATAAAGAGGTGCATGATGGGCATGGGCAAGCTACTCTATGTTATAATCAAGGAATTCTGTAGAAGAAGCATTAAGAAACAATATCAAAGCAATATATGGATCAAAAAACTGGACTGTATCCATGGTGAAAGTGAAGGACAAAGGCTGTTTGGTCCACATACTCCTGGAATCAGTGCAATGACAGAATAATTCTAGGAAGCCTTTCAGCACATTAGGTGAACCCAATGTGGGAAATCATTGGTTAGTCATGAAAGAGTCACATAGGATGATCAGATATGAATTGGAAGTGAATTAGATCATTGGAAGAAACACCAACATTGAGGAAATCACCGATCCACTGGAGTATGGGGTGGGGAGAGAAAAAGATTCTTATCAGTTAAAACTATTCCAAAAGAGAATTGGAGGTGGGGGTAGGGACTAATTTCCCTGTCACTGGAAGTTTCCATATAAAGGCTGGACAACTAGTTAAAAGAGATTTGTTTCAAACACAGTTTGAACAAGATGATCTCCATGCTACCTTTCATCTCTTGAAGTCTGTAATGCTCTTTCCCCTAAGAAATTACCTAAGACTTTTTGGTCATAGCTAGTGAATTCCACTTCATGTGCCTATGAACTATTTCTGTACTGATAAATAAGAGGTGGTGAGCTCAGTCATGAGAATGGATTATTTCAGAAACAAAATCATGGTGGGTGTTTTTTCTCTATTTTCAAGTTGTTGCTAATTGCATATGATACTGAATGTAAGGGACAACAGAAAACACAATGTATATTTCTGTATTTTTCCCTAGGTAATGAATTGCCTGATAGTTCAAAGTAACGATTCTCCCAGAGCTGCCTGGTGTGTAACGATACTGTAAGAGGATTTTATATCCCTGATAAGTCTTATGAAGCCCTTTTATTATTTCAGGGTTATGGTTTTGTGAGGAAACTCTCATCTTGCTTAAGTTTTATTTGGCTGAAGATCTTGAGTTATCAAGATAAAGACCCTCTTGAGGAAAATCCAAAATAACAATTATTTTTAAGCACCTACTATGTGCTAGGCTTTAGTGAGAGAATACTGCTGACTATGACCTGCATATAAAGAATGGGCATTATAATTAAAGGCATGTAGGTAAATATTATGCCCATAGATGGACAGTACCATGGAGAGTGTAGCCCCAGCACCTAGAATACATAGATAGTTAATAGTGCCTTAAAATGTATAATAATGTATAATAATAAGCACTTAATATATACTTGTTAATATTACACACACACACACACACACACACACACACACACACACACACACACACACACACAATTGTTCTGCTTGGTCCTAGAGGACCAAAACAGGAACATTGGATAGGAGTTGCAAAGAGGTGATTTTGCCATGAAGACTGGAAAATCTTCCTAATAATTAGAACTGTCCAAGGTGAGGCCTTCCTTGAGAAGAGTAGGTTTCTATGGATGTGATCAATGGAGGTCTTCAGGAAAAGACTGGAAGGATTTCTCATTGGGTATTTCATAGTGGGATTGGAGGAGTCACTATGGGTTGGACCAAACAGCAATTTAATTTCCAACTTTAAAATTCCATGTTACTGGGAATTGTGATCTTGTATGATTTAAATGAGGTGACTTCCTCCTAGTGGTGGGCTATCTAATCCTTTATATTTTCAGAGAAAAGAAAGGACAGACACAGTGTTCCAAGCATGGTAGGCCTCCTGACCCCCAATGACACTGATTCTGCAGGTCAAAGGATGCCACACTTAATGGCTGTGCTCTGGGCCCTTTCTGTGAAACATTAAAGGTTACAACCATCTGGCCACTGGATTTCACCAGCTGTGAGGAATCTATTTTCAATGTAATAAGTACCAGTAATAATGCTTCCCACTTAGCACCTTTCAGCCACACTCCACACTGCATCTAGCAGCATTGTATTCAGTTTATGCCTGGACTTTGCTACAGAAGCCTCAATTTGACTTCCTTTAGAATCTAGTCCTGCAGATAGAGGTGGACTTCTAGGGCTGGTTGGCAATGACCCAGGTATCCCCTCCCTCCCCAAGCCAAGGAGAGCAGAGTCGGGCAACCTGAAATAGAGGAAGGAAGTGTAGGCTGGGTTTGAGGAGGATTCATTTTTTAACAGTTGAAGAAAGAAATTCTTGTGAGAATTGTTACAGTTGTTATAATCTCATTGTTCTCATTTTTTTGTTGGATTCCAATAGAAATGGTCCTGAGACACATCTTTTTTCCTGATAGGCTTCTTCTGTGGTCAGTATTTTATGGACTTTCACCCAAGTGACTAAGGGAGGGGGCATTCATTTAAAAAGTTGTTTCTTATGAATCATTAGTACATCTGGGTGACTATGAGCAAGAGTTCCATCTGTGATGATGGTCTGTTTCCAGTTTAGTTTATTGGCTGAGTTTTCCAAGACTTGTAGTGTGAGGATTTATCATCTCTTGGTTTGTGAAAGATTGTCACCTTCAGGTACGTAATTCTAGCTATCAGATCAAGTCTTGCTGGGACGGTGGTAGTTGCTGTATATAAACAGCCCGTCATCACATGGTGCACATTCCCCTTCATTTTCTTGCATAAGCTGTGTAGATTTCTAAATATGGACTGCTTCCTTCTGCAATTTCTGGTAGCTATAACCAGGTTTTAAATTTTCCTCATAAGCTTTTTATTTTGTGTTCATGTTTATTAATAACAACAGCAGCAACATCAATGGCTGATGTTTTCCATAGCGGGTTAATTTTTCTACAGACTCTACAGACAGGATCTCATTTGATCCTCACAACAACCTGTGGAGGAAATGCTGCAATGATGCCCATTTTAGAGTTAGAGAAACAGAGGCTCAGAATGGCCGTGTGTTTTGCTTTGCTCTTCCCCAGGCTTGTTTTTGTTATTCAGTCTTGTCCAACTCTTCTGGACCCACTTTGGGGTTTTCTTGGCAGAGATGTTATAGTGGTTTGCCATGTCTTTTTCCAGCCCATTTTGTAGATGAGGAAACTGAAGCAAACAGGATTCAGCGACTTGCCCAGGGTCTCACAGTTAATAAGTGTCTGAGGCTGGATTGAACTCAGGTCTTTCTGACTCCAGGCCCAGCTTTCTATCTGCTGTGCCACCTTGCTGCTCCTTTTCCAGGTTACACAGCTGGTAAATGTATGAGGCAGTCTTCAAACTCGGATTTTCCTCACTAACTAGTTCAGCACCTGAGTCTCAGTTGTTTTTTTAATCTGTGAAATGGAGACAATAGCACACTGAAGGCTGCTTTGAGGCACAAATGAGATTATGTTTGTAAAATGACTGGCAAACTGTAAAGTGTGAAGCATCAGGAGTGATTCTTGTAGCTCTTATTCAGTGTTATTATTCTCCCCTACAATCTCCTCTTCACATCTTTTTCCTACACCCAAGGACACCCTTGGGCATTTTATATCTCACAATATATTGATACCACAAGAAAGGGCTGGGCAAGGGAAACCTCCAGCTCCTACCTTCTCACCCTGGGGGGGAGGGAGGACCTGCAGCCTCAAGGCCACATGTGACCCTGTAGGTCCTCAAGTGTAGCCCTCTGGCTGAATCCAAACTTCACAGAATAAATCCCCTGGAGATTTATTTGGATGCCCCACCCCTGTGCCCTTTTCTGCTGATCTGAAAGGGAGAATCATCTCAGAACAGTGAACCCCTGATTGAGCAGACTCAGTGTGTCTGGAGTGCTAAGATGGACCTACATCATTAGGCTTTATGCTCAGGACAAACCTATGATTTGGGCATTATCAATGCTCCCTGTCTGTCACATAGATGTTGGATAAATAGATAGATGGACAGATAGAGATAGATAGGCAGATAGAACATCTGTTAAGTGCTAACAGTGGAATCGGCACCAGAGATTAAAAGAGATGGTCCCACTTGTGCAGAAGGCAGAAGAGAAGCGAGTATAAAGGGAAGGGGGAAGAATATAGCTGGATGTGAAGGTTTCTGTTCCCTTCAGCTCTCCTGGGCTTTCAGGGAGTTTGAGGAAGGCCAGAAGTCAGGGAGGAAGAAATAGATTGAGAGTGGGAAGATCAGAAGGGCCAGATGGTGGCATCAGGTTTTAAAATATTGGTGATTTAGGAGCACTAGACCTAGAGGTAGGCAAGACCCAGGTTCAGAATCTCCCCTTGGGGTGGCTAGGTGATGCAGTGAATAGAGCACTGACCCTAGAGTCAGGAGGACCTGAGTTCAAATTCGGCCTCAGACATTTAACACTTACTAGCTTTGTCACCTTGGGCAAGTCACTTAACCCCTATTGCCCTGCCCTCTCCCCTCCAAAAAAAAATCTCCCCACTTCTCTTCCTGGCTTTGTGGGGACTAGAGAGGGAAAGGAAGGGCCTGCAGTCTGACTGGATGGGTATGTTGGGTGGGGTGGGCAGGGCTTGTGAACTCTGTGGATCCATGTGTACAGTAGATGCTTGAGATATATTTGTGGGACTGAGGTAAGATACTGGTCCCACATTCTTACTCCTTGAATCCTGTTGCTTGACAGTGATAAGCCAGTGTTTGTGGCATCCACAAACTCCAGTCTTCATTCTGGCTCCAGACAAGGATGGTAGAATCCCCCGTTCTATCCTGTTCCCTTCGGCACTGAGCACATCATTCTAGCACAGCAGCACATTTTTCCATGAAAGATGTTGCCGGTGATATTTTCCAACAGTGCCTCATGGCTGAAGATTTGGGGACAGCCCATTTCCTGGTTTAACTTTTGAGAATGAGAGGACCCCAAATTTAGAACTGAAAGGGCCCTCAGGGTGGGACCTAGTTCCAGTCCTTATTTATTATCCAGTCCTTACATATTCCCTGTTATTAGGAAAATTTAATTCAAAGTTCAGGATCATAAGGTCATGGAATTGAAGCTGGTAGGAAGCTCAGGGGTGAGCTAGTCTAAGACCTTCATTTTACGGAAAAGGAGACCAAGGTCCAGAGAAGTCAACATCTTCCCCCAAGGTCACACAGCATGAAATGGCTAGAGCAGGATGGACACCCATGTGCTCTAACTCTGGAGCCTGGGTTCTTTCCCTGCCCAGATGTTGGTTACCAGAGCAAGCTGGTCTGGAAAGACTGTATTTCTAACCAGGATTGATGAGGTCTAAGAGGCCCCAAAGAAATGACTTCGTTCTCTCACAAAATGCATTATCTGTTCCCATGCAAAATGTAATCACTTTATTAGCTGAGCATGATTTCCATTCTGCAGGCTGATGGAGTGACTTTATTTTGCATATGATGGAATAAAAAGCCACTGCAAGCAAACAGGATAAATCATGCCACATCATCTACATTAAAATGAAGGAGGACCTTCAACCATTCTCCCCAGAAGCAAAAGCACCTTCTTATGACAACTCAGGACTACCAAGTTTTCTAAGAATCCTACATTTAGATGGCCCCTAGGAGCCCCAGGCTCCATTGAAACTCACTGCAAGCTCCATCTTCTGTATGAGGGGCCTTCTCTAACCCCCTCCTGCAGCTGCTAACACTCCCTTGCCCAATCATAGCTCATCCACATTCATTTTATATGTAGGTAGGGAGTGTGTAGTGACTACGTATTTTCCCATGGATTGATTTAATAAGGTTTGCAGGAAACATTGACAGAGATGTATGGAATCTCACCCTTCCCTCTCCAAGAGACAGTGTCACACCTGCCTTTGAAGAAGCCATAGATGGGGCCAATCTGTTCTCCTCCAAGAGATGGATCCCAGATCAGAATTCTGTCTACTCTCCAAAAATATTGCTGGGATAGGGGAACAGAGGTTTAGGACAAAGCTGATTCCCTGATTGCTTTCCTTAAAAGGGGAGCATTGCCCCAAGCTTTATACTCCCCAATTTAACTCCTTCCCACCAACAGACCAGCACAAATAGTGAATACTGGGCAAACCCGTTTACCCAAGCAAAAAGGAAAACGGTCATTGGAGAATATGTCAGAAAATACCTAAGACTGAAAGAGTCCCTTAGATGGGGGTGAAAGGAGATCTCTACTCAAAAATGACAGAAGTCCTAATCTCACCCCAAGGGAAATTCCCTGGTATCTCAAGGGAGGCAAGTGGGAAAGCAGAAATGCGTTAGGAAGTCTGGCACCGTAAGTATTCTGTCTCCACAAAGATTTGCTCTCTTCTCCAAAAGCCTCGCACCCAATCTGCCCCTTACGGGTGACATCCAAATCATCATTCTCTCACCAGTCCAGAGTCGTGGTGTACCCGGTGTGCAGAAGCCCGAGGCTTGGCTTCAACCTCACTTCAACATGCCCATAGGTGGAATCTCCCGGAGGTTGAGCCGGTTTTATTTTGTCTTTGTGTCTCCAAGGATTTAGCAAATCATAAATGCTTCAGAAACATTTCTTGATGGATTGATCTGGTCCAAATCCCTCATTTTACAGAGAAAGAAACTGAGGCCCCCAAAAAGGAAGTAAAGTGCCCTCAAGTCACTCAGCTAAGAAATAGAGTTTTATGCGCAGGCCCTTTGCCTCTACCATGTTGATTCTTCTCCTAGAACATGTTGCCTTACTCATGGAACTCAAAAGTCTGTAGTTTTTTTCACTTGTAATGAGATTGTAAAATTTCATAGCAGATCTTGCAGTAGATACAGACTTGTCAGGTGAAAGGCAGTTGGAACAAAAAGAATGTTCTTTCAAGGTTTAGCTAATGGTCCTGCTGTCCCATTTTCACCCAGAATTGTTTTCTCAAAAGAAAATGAACAGGAACAAAAGCTTGGGGATGAAGAGGTGTTTGGATTTCTTTCTTTTTTTTTTATCTTAAAGAAAAGAACAAAGTAATTGAAACAAGCCTGGCATGATGTCAGTGTCAGACAGGGATTTCACAAAGCTGAGCACTTTCTCTCAGCTTGGAAGCACTGCTTCTGCCCAGATTATCCCACACTAGCTAGACTGGGGGCCAGCTGGCTCCAGAAGACACCACAGGGCTGAGGATGAGGAGATAGCAAGGGCCTCTCCCCTTTCTGCTGTGGGTGGATTACCCTCAGCCTGCTGGAGTCCTGCCCCATGCAGGAGGCCTCTCCTGTTCCCTCAGCAGCCAACTCCTGCCCTTTCAGCTGGCTTTCCCCTGCTCCTTCTATATCTGGCGTGGACCAGGATGTCTGCCTCTTATCCCTCTCATTCAAATGCAACCCCCTTGAGGCCAGGGACACTTTTTTTTTTAACTTTCTCTGTATCCTTGGTGCTTAGCACAGTGCCTGGCACTAGGAAATACTTAATAAAGAGACTAAGTGTTTGTTGACTGACTAGACTATAAGTTTCTTGAAGGCAAGACCCCTTTTTTCCTTGTTCTATCCTGAGCACTTCACACCACACCTGGCCCTTATTAAGTGCTTGTCCGTTGACTGCTTGTCATTCTTCAGGAGAAGCACAAGATGTTACTGATTCAAAAGAAGAGACACATCAGAAATCAGTGCTGCCCTGTCTCTCTGCCACTTGGGAATCCCAGCCAGTGTGCACATGGCTTAGATGGCAAAGAAGCAGGGACTCACTCAGTGGCGGATGAAAGGATCTGAGCAGCCTGGGTCCTCACCTCACTTTGTATGAGTCATCAGACATTTCTGTGGGCAAATGAGGAAATTAAAGTGCATGTTCTCAGTGAGCCATGCCAAAGCCTCCAGTCTGTGCCTTCTATGACCCGCAGGCTTTCCCAGACTCTGCCAGTAGAAAGTACGGATCTGTCTCTGGGCTGGAACAGCCTCCATCAATGTATGGCCCCCACATGCATCACAACTGACTTCAAGAAATCATTGGGGAGTTCATGGTTTCTATTATTTGTGGAAACCAGGCTCTGAATTCTCCCAAATACATGGAAAATATTGTCAGGAAATAAAAATACATGTGTGACATTAAAAAAAAACCCACTTTTTCTTGATGCTTAACTTTTTCTGGTAAGAAAGGAAAAAAGTTCATGAAAAACAGCTCTTCGGTGAGCAAACCCATCTGGTGACAAGTACCCCATCATGCTCCTCTATTACCTGCCCTTCTTTCCTCCCTTCTCCTCTTTGACAAGAGTAGAGGCTTGTTTCACTATATAATCTCTGGGGCCAAGCATAATTATTCCATTTCATTCTAGTGTTTTGTGTGTGTGTGTGTGTCTGTGTGTGTGTGTGTGTGTGTGTGTGTGTGTGTGTGTGTGTTCTCCTCCTCATCATAGCCCTTTAGTGAGAGACAGAATCTTGTCTATGTAAAGGCGGGGGGATCAGGAAGTCTTGAGTTTAACTCCTGCCTGACATACGCTGATTGGATGACCTTGGTTAAGCCTGTTAACCTCTAAGAGTATAAATTACTGTTGTTGATCAGCATCTGCCACATTGGGAATTGCCTCTAGAGATATTTTTTTTAATCATTCTGGAAATGGATTTTTTTGTTCTGATAACATCACTCTGCATCAGTTCATTCAAGTCTTTAGATGTATCTATGACTTCTGATGGTGTATTTTAGTAAAAATCCTTCCTGGCTAAAGATGCTCTCATTTACAAACTTAAACAAAAAATTCTCAATTTCCAGGGAAAATACATCAGAGCCTTAGCTTGGCACAGTACCTAACACATAGTAGGTACTTAACAAATGTTTATTAATTGATTGACTGGCATGTTTAAAACAGTCTTCATAGAAGACAAGACCCACCCTAATAACAATCTCTTTATTACCCTTGTCTGGACTGCCCTACAGGCACGACATAATTTATTCCATCGTTTTGTGGATTTAAGACAGGACATCCCCCTCATCTGGTTCTATTTCTGTTTTGCTATGCCTAAATATAGTTTAATGCAGAGGGGAACATTCACATCACTAGCCCTCTGACACCAAAGTCCTTTCTTTTCTATGCTTACCTTGTCAAAGACACTTTATGTGTTTGTTTCCATGAGTTAATGTGGGGGGGGGGGGGGAAGGTGGTTGAAAGGGATGGAAGGCATGGAGGGGGAAACTATCTCACTAACAAACCTATTTCTGTTTCTACTTCATTTATTGAAATTAGCACCTCACTATTGATTCTTGGGTTTTAGACACTGATACGGAAACAGACTAAAAAATAAATCCGATTAAACACAGGTCCAGACCTTTTAGTAATGGTGCCTTGAGCTCATACTGTGGATTAGTAAGGGATTGACCTGAATTAAATCTTTGCATCTCATGCCCTGATGTCAAAGAAGAAGGCAGATTTGCTTAACCCTGAATGGGGTTTTAGGAGACTCTCCAGTGAACATTAATTATCTGTCAATATGGATATCCTTCCAGGTCTAGAAACTACTTCCCAATTTTAATAAGAGATAGAGAATTAACTACTAGGGAGGAAATGTGAACATTTTGGGCTACTCTTTCTTATGTTCTGATGAATACATCTGGAGAAAATCATAACATCATACTGACTATGCCCAGTACAATCTCAGTACAATCTCAACTGGGCCCTTACTATAGAAAGTCAATCCTCTTACTTATTCTCAATAAAATCACTACCCTTGCCCCAGCAACTCTGCTAAGCCTTTCCTTCCCTCCTCCTCCCTCTCATGGCATCCCCTGCCCTCAGCCTCTGAGCTGGGAACTTTGTCTCATATTTCACTGAAAAAATATGGCATTCCCTGGAAGATCCCTTTTTCCATCCTCCTCATCTCATCTCACTCAGATGTCCAAGCTCACTGTCTTCTCCACTTCTTTACCAAGGCAAATCATTCTCTGTGTATTCTTGAACCCAGTCCATCCTGTCTTTTCAAGTAAGTTGGTCCCTCTCTCATCCCCAAACTCTCAGTTATCTTCATTGTCTTTCTACTTATTGACTGCTTCCTTCAACCCACAAGATGCCCATGCGTCCACCTCACTAAAAATCCGTCACTTGATCCAACCATCCCCAATAGCTATGACTCTCCTTCCTTTTAAAGCCAAACACCTCCAGGGAGCCATCTATACCTAGGGCCTTCACTTCTCCTTTCGCTTTCTTCTTGACTCTATAGTCTCGTCTGGCTTCCTGATGGTTCATCCAAATGAAGCAAAATTAGCACTGTTCTCTTAATTGCCAGATTGAATGACATTTTCTCAATCCTCAGCCTTGAACTCTGTGCTACTTTTGACACTGTCAATTACCCTCTCTCTTCTTGGACGATATTTCTTTTCATTATGTCATGGTACCATTCTCTCCTGGTTTTCCTTGTCTTGTATGATTCTTGTCAGTCTTCTTAGTGAATTCTTTTTCCAGATCATGGCCTCTAAGCATGGGTGTCCTGCAAGGCTCTCTCCAAGCCTTCTCTTCTCCCTCTATATGATCTTGCTTGGTCATCTCACCAATTCTTACGAGTTCCATAATTTCTTCTATACAAATAATTCCCAAATCAGTATATGGCTCTAATCTCTCTCTTGAGCTGTACACATGAGTTACTGACTGCCTTTTGAATATCTTGAACTGGAAGTCCTATAGACTTCTCTACCTCCACATTTCCAATAAATAATTTATTATCTTTCTCCCTAAACCCTCCCCTCTTCCTCACTTCTCTATTTACTTTAAAGGTCACTACTGTCCTCCCAGTCAGGGGGGTGAGATCTTCAGTGTTCTCTTTATCTCCTCATTTATACTCACTCCGCATATCCAGTCTCTTGTCAAGTATCATTTCTGCTTTCACAACTTTTCTTATATATGACCCCTTCTTGCCACTTCAAGTAGCCACCACCAAAGGGCAGACCTTAATAGCCCTTCACCTGGACTATTTCAATAACCTGCTGGCTGGATTCTCTGCCTCAAGTCTCCTCTCATGCTAACCTCTCATCTCATGCTATTCAACTGTCAAAGCAATTTTATTAAAGTGAAGGTCACTTCCCCCAACCCTTGCTTCATGTTACCTTAAAGTTCTAAACTAAATTTCTCCAGCATCTAAAGCTCTTCACAAACTTCTCCCTTCCTATCTTTGCAGACTCTCTTATACCCGACTTTCCTCTATGCCTACTACAATCCAGCTACCATAGGCTACTTACAAATCTTTGAACAAACCGCTCCATCTTCTGACTCCTTGGTTTTTCTTTGAAAGTCCTCCCTTTCTGAAATATGTCAGTATCCTTTCTTCCCAGACTTTCCTTCAAGGATCAACATTTGTCTTCTGCTGTTGGCCTTTTTCAGTCTCTCTCTCTCTCCCCATACTGGTAGAATCTTCCTATTAAAATTACCTTCCATCTAGTCTATGTTTAGCTTATATTTATCTAGTTAGTTTCATATTGTGCTTCCCATTTGAATGTGAGCTACTTGAGGGAAGAGATTGGTTTTTTTCTTTCTTTAGATTTCCAGTGCTAAGCATAGTACCTGACCCAGTAAGTGCTTAATAAATGCATTTTGACTGAGTGACTGACAATTATGGTGATCTAAATTTCTTATCTTAAAATATCTCAATGAGAAATATTAAGGCTGGATGTCAAGACGAATTTCCTATCAATGAGAGCTGTCTAAAAGTGTGATGGGGTGCCTGGGAGATAGTGAGTTTATTCACTTTGGCTGTCTTCAACAAAGACTGAAGGAACACTTTTTGTAGATTGCAGAGGGGATTCTCGGGAACTGGAGTTAGACTGTGAGTTCACTTCTCAGCATCTGTGATTCTGTATCACCTTATTATGTATCAATGAGTAAATTTCCTTATAGAGGAGACAGTGCATACATTACTTTTTAATGTCTTCTCTGGCCACCACAGATATGCACCAGAAACAGTTGATCTGATTCAGATTTCAACTCTTGCTCCAAAGTCATTTTGCTGTAGAAATCCAGCAGATGAAGTGGCTCAACAGCATAAGATCACAGGCCTAGAGCTTGAAGGTGCCAGAGAGGTCAAATCGGAACCCATCATTTTAGAAATGAGAAGCTGTCCAGGGTCCTGAATGGTCGAGGTAACTTGTAGAAGAGCACAAAGAGGAAAGGGAAGTAAAAAAATGTGATCTTCTGGCTCCCAAATCCAGTACTCTTCACCCTTGCCTGTCCAATTCAGCCAGCATTTAGTAAGAAGCAATGAGCTGAGGATACAAAAACACAAATGAAACAATCCCTGCCCTTGAGGAACTTGAGTTCTCTTTCTCTGCATCTTTTCTCCAAGGGATATATAAATTTAGTTATTTCTTTAAGTAGAAAGCAGGAATTATATGTACTTCTGGATCATGCTGATGTTTTTTGTGAAGTGGTGACTAGGTATCTGGTACTGTGGTTGAGAAGAACTATGGCTCTGAACTTGGGGTCAGAAAATCTGGGTTTAAATTCTAAACTCATGTTTTACCAGTTGAGTCTTGGCAAGTCACTTTGCCTGCCCGGGCCTCAGTTTCCCCATTTGTAAATGGAGAATAGGGCTAGCACTGCGTACCTCACAAGGTTGTCATGAGGTCAGAGCTTCTTAAGCTACTCCATCCTTTCTGAAGGCAAATTCATATCAGTTCCATAAATTCATTCTAACAAATCAAGGTACAATCAAAGGCCACTGCTGTCACTAAGTTGATATCCAACAGAATTGTTTTTTAAAAGTCTGTTTTTTAAAGTTTTGACAGCAAATTATCTTTACAAATGCATCTGACCCTTTGAATCAATACCCTTGCCTAATGAATTCCTAAGTAAATGTGAAATGGCTCTTTTTCAAACCCAAACACTGGGGTTGGGATGTGGTTGTCCTTTCTGGTTTCTCTTCTGAAGGCATTAATAAAAGTTCCAAGTGTCAGCTTTGTCCCTGCTGTCAGAAGAATCATCTCTAGGGCTTCTAGGGTGTAGGAGATGTAGAAACAATTGAATCACTCATGCATCCTTGTCATTCTGCAGGACTGTCTGTCTCTGTCAGCAGGCACTGGGATTCATTGTGTCTGCTAAGATAAAGGTCCAAGTAAGGACCAATGTAGGGTAAATACGATGGCATTTCTTCTCCCCTTAACATTCCTGGCTTCAATTTTCCCATGGGCTTAGCAGTGTAGATCTAGAAGGGAGCCCAGGGGCTGCCTGCTCCAACCCTCACATCTGATAGATGAGGAAAATGAAGCCCATACAAGTCAGTTGGTTTGCTCTGGGTCCCTCAGGATTAGTAAGTATCAGAGATAGTATATGAAGCCAAGTCCTCAGACTATGGAATTGATACTCATGGAGGTGATAATGTGGTGAGACCTACCTCACAAGGGTTTTGAGGATCAAATGAGAATGTGCCTGGAAAGTGCTTTGAAATTTTCAAATTTCAGCAACAATTTGATAGACATGAAAATAGGGAATATCTGACACTTCTCTATTCAAAGTGATCAAGTGGACAGGCATGACCTACTCCATATAAAACTCCATAGACAGTATAAGGAGGACAGAGCCCTCACTGGACTGGACATCCAAGGCCCTAGATTCAATCCTGCCTCTGCTCATCCTTCTCTATGTGACTGACCCTAGGCAGGCCTCTTAACTTTTGGGGGCCTCAGTTTCCCTACCTGAATATGAGATGACCACTGAGCTCTAAACCTTCTAGTTCTAAATCTGTGATCAAAGGACTTGCCTACAGTTACATGGTGGAGAAGAAATGTGAGCTTTGGACTGATCATACTCTCCCTCAAATATGAGTTATTGAAGGGTTGTGAAGTTATTAAGGACACAATGAAAGCCAGTACAGCTAAGTAGTAGACCGGGAATCAGGAAAACCTGGACTGAGATCCCACCTCTGACACTCTCCAACTTTGTGACTCTGAGCAAGTCTCTTAACCTGTCTAAGGCTTGCTCAGGTAACCCTGTCATATTTGTGAAATTATAGATATATTATCAAGGCAATTTCCACACCAAGCAAATCACAGATCCTTGACATATATTAACATATTCTCTTCTGAAGACCATTGGAATCTCCCCTTGGAATATGATATTTGCAGGCAGTCCTCAGGGCTCCTAGCACTTCTGAATTCTAGTAGGTACTTCCTCTTTCAGTATAAGCCCAATGGTCATCAAATGCTATTTTCATCCCTATGGGGTACACAGAACTGATTCCTCAACAATAACTGGCAAATCAGGTTGCCAAGGCTCTGAGGCACTGTTGGCCTTCTCTCCAATCCCTGGGGGCTCTTAGAAACTGAGATAACTGCTGTGCTTTGATGTTCCTTGGGCTTAGCAACAAAGGTGAAGTCAAGGTGGGGTCAAGACTTCATTGAGCTTTAGCTCTGTGCCAGGAAGCCAGCCAGTTGTTGAACAGAGCAAGGCCCCTGCCCTCAAGGAGCTTACAGTCTAATAAGGAAAACACTTTGATCATTCAAACAATATATTTTAAGTGTGAGCTGTGTGGATTCAGGAATTGGGACTTCTGAGCAGAATTCAGAATATTTTGTATTTTAGAAAATTATTTAATTTACTTCAGATTCACATCCTACTGACTTTCCAAAAACATTTGTAATAATTTGGGGGGAAAAATTCTCTTTAAAGGACAATTAGAAATAAAAGCAAATGAAAATCTATTTGAAATGAGGCAAGAAGTAGCTATCCCTGGTACCTGGAGTGACTTAGGTAAGGCTTTAAGCTCTGGCCATGGGTCCAAGGTTCCCAGAAGTTCTAGCAGATGGAATCTGGTGACTATATCAGCTCCTTTCTGCTTTCTGTCTGGAGAAAAGGAGCTGCCAAAGCCATATGGAGACACAAAGTTTTTCCTGGCACAGAATTCAAGGCTAAATTGATTATGTGGCTCCTCTAGCAGGTGTAACATAATGGATTACAGTAAATACTGCAATTCTGCCACTGTGACTTTGAAAGAAAGACAAGCACCTTCTTCCATTGGACACTCCTAAGACCTTCCCTTTAGAAAACCAGCCAGGAGAGATCAAACCTGAACCACCTAAAGGCATTTCTAGGATTCTTCTATCTCTCGTCACAAGATTTCCAAGATGGCAGAGGAAGGCTCTTGATTTATCATCAGGACCAGAGATCTACTTTCCATTTCTTATTCAGAAGTTTTCCAACAAAATATTCACTAAAAAAAATAGAATTGAGATTGAAATGATGTCACCCAGAAGTGGACCACTGAGTAATGAATTTTGGAAGTCATTGATTATGAAAGCCTGTCTAGAAATGATCACAATTTGCATTTCTATTTTGTGTTGCTTTGCAAAGCACTATCTACACTTTGGAGCCTCACACATGCTTGTGAAGTAGGTGCTATATTATCCCCACTTTCAAGATAAAGAAACTGAGGCTTTGGTTAAATTATTTGCTCATGGTCATACAGTATCAGAGGTGGGATTTGAACACCAGTGAGTCTAGGTTCACTGCACTAGCAAGTGGGCTCTATTGCTTCTCATCTTGGGGCAGCTCCATTGTATCTTCCCAATCCACAGACCAGATAAATAGCCCAAAACTACTTGAACTCCATGAAGGGAGCTTCACTATGGGCCAGTGGCCTCCCTTGCTCAGGAACTATCCCCACATTGTTTAACTTGCTAATTTTCTGCACAGTGCAGAGGCAGCTGTGAGAGCCAAGACCCTTTGCTAATTTGATTTTCATTACCAGATCGTTCAATATGTTTTCCCTTCATTATGACCCACTCAGCATTTTCATTTCCAATAACATGTGCTTTTATTTTAAGTTCTGAATTAGAGGTTAAAAAGGTTTCATTTGCAGTAGTTGGGTCCCTGCAATGAATGACTTCACACTAGTCATCCTAGGAATACTGCACTCAAAAGATATGACCTCCCACAACTATATGAAATATGATTTCAATTTGATAAAAAAAAAGAATAATAGGTTTCATTCCTTTCAGTTTTGTAGCTATTCCAGTGAGGTTCTGGGGTACTTCCTTCCACAGTGAAGCCCGATTAAATGATTCCTTATTCCATTCTCTAAGTGAAACCTGACTGGGTATGGATGTTCTGACTACATTTGAGTTCCCTCTTTCAAAAAACATTTTCAACAAAGTTTTTAAATTATAAAAAAATATTATTTTATGCATATCTTTTGTTTTTATATTATTTAAAATTTCCCCAAATCCCTCTCCTTCCCACTCCCAGAAAGTTATCCCAAATAACAAAATATGTCAGTCCCCTCTTAAGTTTTATTCTCAGCTTTTATTTTTGAAATGCGCAAGTAGGCAATATTTCTTGCTCACGGCCTAAAATATTTCAATCCAAATAAAGTGAACAGCTTTCTTTTCTCTTTCTGAACTCTTTCATTTTCTGGATAGGAACCAACAAAGGGTTACTGTGAGTTTCATTGTTTTCATAAACAACATCCCAAGGAAAGAGTAGGAGAGAGGGTGAGAGATTGACCTGACGGAAAATGGGCACAATAATCAGCATTCCTAGCAGTTAGAATGGCCAATTGTTTCAGGTCTATGGGGAAGTTGTTGCAAGGGACAGCATTCTTTCTTGAAAGTTTGAGCTCAGCAGTGCTGTGGATCTGCAAAATATCTGCCCACACTTGTTGCAGTCCCAACAATGGCACATTGCATGGAAGAGCAACCCAGTAGTCTAAACAAGGAGAGGGTCATGTACAGGTTCCTGATCTCATTTCAGTTATTACCAAACATTTCTCTAGACTTATGACCCCTAGACTCAAGTTAGTATTGGTGACTGTCACATCCCAGATTTGAAAGTACCAGTCCAAGGCTGAGTAGAAAACTCTCAGCACAATAACTAAGCTAATTCCTACCATCTCTCATGTTTTAAAGATGGTCCTTTTGTTTTTCTAGATGTGAAGGGGCCAACCTGCATAAGGAGAGAGGGATTTCTCCTCTGGGAGTTCCCTATACCCTTGACATCACAGGCACTGTCCTACTCCCTAAAGCATCTCCTGATTTCTTAATGAAAACAAATTCAGGTCTCTAGCCCTAATTCCTCCTCAGGACACAATTTGATTGTGCAGTAAATCAAGCAGCTCCACAATTTCAAAAAAACATCAGAAATGCAGGTGACTACAAGGTCAGAAGAGAGATCTAAGTTTGGCAAGTGAATAAGGAGGTCTTCACCTATGCCTAGAGATGGTTTGTGCATAAGAAGTGATAGCAAGGCTGATGGTAAGGATATGCAACACTGGGATGTATGGGAGATAGTACAGTCATGCCTTAAGAGTGAGGGATAACAGACACCCTGAGAACCAATAGCATCAGGATATTAATCAAAAAAGGGAAAGTCTTATGCATTGGAAGAGTTTACTGAAAACCATGGACAAGAATCTTCCAATATAAGAAGATATGAATGCGTTGAAATCTGCCCTAATGGAAGGTCTACCTCCATTGGTAACATTAGAGATCCACTGCAGTGTCATGAATTGTGAGCTTTGTAGCTCATTTGCATAGTTCCCAGAAGTCCTGGCCATTAACACTGTTTATTCTAGAACTGTCTGGGATTCCATTAATTATCAGTTTTATGTAACCTCTCTGAGATAATAAGATCATAGAATTAATGTTTGCCAGCAATATTTTAGGGGATTCTTATTGTTGAGCTTATCATTTGTGATACCCCAAGAGGTCATTACCATGATGGCAATTGGCTTCTGACTCAGTCTTTAATGAGAGAAGAGATTCCAGCTGAAGACTTTGGGTTTTCTTTTCATCTTGTTTCTGTGGGGAGCTGAATGATGGGAGGATGAATGGGTCCCTTTCTCCTGGTGGCAAATATTCAATAGCTTTGTCCTTCCCTCTGTTCTGGAACCTATACCAAACTCTTCCTCGTTGTTGTAATGTCAGAGGGTGAAACATTTGCACAAGGTGGACAAGTTTGTAAACAATCTTTACAGAAGTAAAGAGACTTTTTTTTCTCATAACTTCTGAAACTTTTCAAAGGTCAGCATTGTCCTGGGCTACTGAAGTAGAAGCCATTCACTTTTGTCTTATTACAGGGATGCTCATTTACAAAACAGAGAAAATGGAAAGAAATTTTGCCTAAACTGAGCTACTTTTTTCCCTTTAAAGGGCTCTGCAAACTCCAATACACTAAGTGAATGTTAATCATGATTATTAGAATTAATGTTGGTTTTCCATTATTGAGCAGATAAAAGAAGCTAGCAGGTCAAAGGGCAGCATTCTACTAAAAATCAACCACAAGTTCTGCAGTGTGCAGTGAAGGTGGAAAAATGGATCAACTAATTATGAAACAGAACTTTGGAAACACTGCTGGGGCTCAGATTTGTCCTGGAGCATCCTGTTGTTCCTGGCTCCCCTTCCTGCAGCCCCAACCTCATTTAGTACCTTCCCCCCAGAACCTGGGGAACCTCACTCAACACTCTTCCCCAATCTATTACAAGCTCTTTGAGAGCAGCTATTATTTCTCTTCTCTCTCTGTGTCACCAGCACAAAACATGGAGGCTGGTGCCCAATAGGCAGGTAATAGAAATCCCTGATTGATCACTCAGGACTGCCACCCTGGCTCTTAATCTGTTTTTTGCTTTCATCCCCATCAAATAAAATGTCACATGTGTCTGTGCCCTTTTCCTTGGAGGGGGTGGGAAGGAAAGAGTGGTCTCTCAAGTCATCGGATCACCTAAGTTCCACATGAGTATTATTGGTTGTTAATGCTTATCTATGCACAGTTAACGAACTGGGAGCTTAATAGTAAATGATGAATAGCTCAGTCACAGGTGTGCTGGTAAATATTTAACAACCAGCTCTTCCCCAAAAAATGAATGTATGACACTGTTAAGTTTAATCTACACATTATTAACATTTTCCCATCACTTTCTTAATTCTAGGCAATCAGGAAAATAGTCCATCAAGCCCTGATTTGTATTGTTTGCCAATTTCAGGGTGTAAATGCTCACACTGATAATTTAACAATTGTTTTTGAAAGTTGGTTCAAATTGTCTCCAGCATATCCCTACCCTTAATGAGCAATGGTGACCAATAGTATGTATTTCAAATAGTAAGGAGAAATATGGGAGAAGATAGGCTTTTCAATACCCAACTGCAAATATGACTACATACTCATTGAAACAAAGCTGAGAGGAAGCACTCACACATTTTGTGTATCCAGAGAGATATCAGCAGGAAGGCATAACAGCACCTTTGCTAATAAAGAAGTTTGTTATAGATAAATGTAAACTCCTATGTTGGGGCTCAAAAACTCAACTGTACAAATCTAGGATGAGGAATGGCATAGCTAGAAAAAAGTTCCTGAAGGAATGGAAGAATTCTCAGGGGGGTTCAGGTGGATGAAAAGCTGGATATGTCCACAGTGGGCTTAAAAACTCCCTATGTCCACAGTGGATCTTGTCAACCAGAAATTCTTTTTTTTTTT
>CM053581.1:584083155-584100555 GCA_028627135.1 Pseudochirops cupreus
AAGCTACAACGTGGAGGAGAGTGCAAAACCTCTGCCTTTCGCTTTTTGGCTGTGGAGGCCTTTTGCGGGACTGCTTATCTCCCCCTTTCACAATCCCCACTCGCAGCTGCTGCTAATCTGCTCACCTGAGAGGCTCCTCAGCTCCTCCCGTCCAGCCGCCCCCGGGGCACAGCCTCGGCTTCAGGGCAGGCTGGTTTTGGTTTGCAGTGCTGATCTGGTTCCTTGTAGCAGAGCTGACTTTAGTGGGAAGTATCTTTGTGTGTGTTTTGGAGTTCTAGGATTGGTTTAGAGTCCTGTTTTATGGGTATTTTGGGGTGGCTATGTGAGAGCTGCGATATGTTGCTGCTGCTACGCCTCCATCTTGGCTCCGCCCCCCCCCAACCAGAAATTCTAATGATAATTTCGGTTTCCTTAGCAGAATTATAACAGCCATGATTGCCCCATTGCACTGCTCAGGCCACATCTGAAGTTTAGCTTTGTGTGCCATATTTTAGAGGGAACCTCAATGATCCACAATATGTCTGGAGGAGCTGCCCAGCATGCATGATAGCACTCATATCTCTTGAGTATCAGGTTGAAGTAACTGGGAATATTTAGCCTGAAGAAGAGACGACTTGAGGCAGAATATCAGCCTTAACATAGGTAAAGGGTTGTCCTGTGTAAGGATTCTATTTCCTTTGCTTGACTGCCCAAATTAGGAGTCCAACAGATGAACGTTACAGAAAGGCAAGTTTAGGTTCAATAGAAGTTAAAAAAAAATTTCCAGTTAGAGTTAGCTATAAGTGGAATATTCTACCAGGAGGTGGTAAGTATCTGATCAGTGGAAGGAGGCTGGACAATCACCTGTTGGAGGTATGGTGGAAGGGAATCATCTTTCAGGCATGACTTGGTCTCAATCAGGAAAGCTGTTTTGCATAAGTCTAGGGTTCTGGTCTACTGAAAGATCCTCCAAGAAAAACACACACCTCTACCTGTTTGGCATCTGTATGGCTTTTTTTATTTAAAAGGGTGTTCTAAAATTTGATCATCTCTATACTTCATCCAGAGGAGAGAGGCTAGACTAGGAGTAAAGAGATTTGAGTCCGACTCCCACCTCAGGTGAAAGCAATTGAAAGTCTCTAAACCTCAGTTTCCCCATCTGTAAAAAGGGACTCATCAGACCTGTATTGGATATCTCATGGGTTTGTTTATATGGCAAGAGTTTAACAGACTTTAAAGCTCTTTAGAAATGAATTGCTGATGATATTTTTCCTAGACCCATTTATACATCGTCTTCAGAATCACTGCCCAAAGATCATTTCTGCTCACTGCATGATCTTTCTAACGAGGCACAGAATTTGGTGATGTGGTGTTATAAGTGCTTCTCTAGGCATAAGGACTAAACCATGAATATAAACAGAGAAAGTTCTCCATCTTTTCAATAACCTCATTCTTCATATTGAAATTTCTAAAGGAAACATTCGGCTCTCTGTCCTCATTAATTCCCTGTTTCCATTTTGACTAATAGTCCTCAAGCTACATTAGCCCTATAGATCATGAACCAGCTCACCCGGTTTTGTTCACACTTATCAGCAGTAACCAAATACAATTCTGAAAAATGAGATCATGAATATTAATAAGCGCTGCATTCATTCCCCCCACCCATCCCCTGTACTTAGTCACTTGGGATTAATGGATCCACTGGTGAGCAGGAATGAGTCAGTCACCTTATTCCAATGCATATATCTTTGAGGCAGCCTGGTGCAGTGGAAATCACACGAGTTTGAAGGCAGAGAACTTGGGTTTGAATCCTGGCTCTGCCCCTTACTGCCAGTGTGACCTCAAGAGATTCACTTCTTTTTTCTGGGCCTCACTTTCCATCTACAACATGAGGAAGTTGGAAGAGATGCTATTTGAGGTCTCTTTCAGCCCTAAATCTATGGTGCAAAGAATGTGAAGATGTTTTTCCACCTTGGGAAGTACACTGATCTCATTAAATATTTTAACTGTGGATTGAAAACAACTCATTCAGTTCATTTACAGTTAAGAGCAGTTACTGCTGGTGATTTCAGAAGTCTAGCCCGTGGTTGATTGGGATAAAGGCATTGATAATTTGATGTTCCAAATCAGAGGTGACCCTAAAAAGCTTTGTGTTTTCAAAATTGACCTTTTTCTCCCTTCTGTGGGTTCTCACCATCCTCCTAGGATGAAATGGATGATAATACTTAAAGGTAGACTTTTAAAAATCCACGTTAGCTAATGGGAATGCCTGGCTTCTAGATTCTAATATATACTCAATTACTAAATCAAGAACGGCTCACAGAAGGAGGATGTGGGTTTTCAGTAGGTTGGATGACAGTTGATGAACATTAAAATGGCACCAGTAGAAGGACCCCAAATAGGCTCTAGTTCCCTTACCCATTGGGGTCTACATTTAAAGGCAAGTCACAGTAAACTTATTGTGAATTACCTTTTCTACTTCCAAAAGCCATAGCAATTTCTACTCTAAGTGATATGTGACTTCCTGAGTGTGTCCAGTCCTTCCCCTTAGGACTATCACACACTCCATCCTCACCTTCTGACTATGCTCTCCCATGCATTCTCCCTAAAGCATCCACCCATTGTGCTGGGAGCTCTGTTCTGGGCTCTTTACTGCTTTCTGTGTGCCAGCATGCCCTTCAGACTGACTACTTGCTATGCTTTAATTTTACTGACTGCATGGCCTGCCCCCTCTGCCAATCACTGACGTCCTAACTAACCTCTCTGAACCCACTTGTTGGACATAACCCACCAACATGAGGTGCTTACATTTATCATAGGTATTCTAAATTCTCCTTTAGCTCACTCACCATTTTCAATGGAGATTATTGTGTAACAAAATTATTTGTGAAATGGGTTGGTTGGTATTTCTCCAAAAAAAAAAAAGATTTTGAAGACTTGCATCTTCTTCTGGCTATTTCATTCAATGACTGGGCTAGACCCATGTGTTCAGTGTCTGGACAGACTTTTCTTAAATGTATATTCATTCCCAGGGTCATACTGCCAAATGAGGTTAAGGTAGCCCCTTCTGCCAATGTATTGGCCTGTTTGGGGGCAGAGTATGAAGGTGCTATCTTGAGTTGGATGCTGGATTTCTTTCTTTTTGACCTAGAAAAGAGTGTCTTCACAGAAGAAGGAACTCAAAGAATTACTTATGTTTGATCTTACTGAAAACGCAAATCTCTTATGTTGAGTGAGTCTATGGATTGCCTATGTTCCCAAGGAACTTGGAGCAATGTGCTCATACCCTTCAGCAGAGAATGGGTCATAGTTGCCTTTGACTTCTTCGATGAAACCTGACTAGGTAGATCAGCCTAACCAAGAGTCAGGCTTGGAGATATTTTAAAGATCTCATTTTGCTTTGAAAAGAACTGGGATAGGATGGGGTTTGCCTTGGGTGTTTTAGCACCTGGTATTTATTTAGCCAAATTGTTTCAATTAAATTAACAACTCATATTGCGGTGTGATATAATGGAAAGAAACCTGGCCTTGGAATCAGGAGGGATGCAGGTTCAAATCAAGATTGAGACACTTCCTGGCTATTACACAGCACAATTCATTCACCTCAGTTTACTCCTATGTGGACAATGGCTTGTCATGAGGGTCAAACAAGAAAGTGGATGTGAAGCGTTTGGCATGCATTGTATAAATAGAGCTCTCTTGGCATTACTGGTAGGCTTTCTTTCTTTTTTTCAGTTTTGTGTCAGTAAATGTTCTTTATAAGGTGCCAGAATCTTTTGGAACACTAATAGCCACAAAAAGTGTCCAACAGATGTGTCTTGAATTTTGATCAGGTTAATGGTGAAGTTAGGTGGTGACACTTGATGAAAGTGTTTCTCTCAGGGTAAACCTTGTAAACCTTATAACCCTGGGAAGATGAACAGTATTTCTGAATATCTCAACACAGAGATCAGTACAGATCATGGAAATGTCTGAGTGTTCAGTGGCTAGATTGGGACGTTCTCCTCTTACCTTAGATGGCAGCTCAGCTTCCCCGTTTCATGCAGTAGATACTTGTGAGTTTGAAAAAGTGAAAGGGGAAAATCAGTGTATCTGTAGTATCAGCATATCTACAGATACCAGTATTTCTATAACTAGTCATTTTCTGTCTAAGATGTATTCTGTTATAATCATCTCTCTTCCCTTTTCCCTCTCCACCTAAAAGAAATGTTCGTAATCTATTTACAAAAAAGTTTCAAAAAGGCTGTCTTTGGCTTCTTTCTTTCCTTATTCCCAAACCATATTTTCTAGCTGGCTTTTATCGTGTAATTTCTCTTTTATTATTTTTATATTTGTTTACTCTTATCTTTTAACTAATAATGGTATCTCTCCCCCTCCTCCTTTAAAAATGTGTCTTCCCTTATAACAACAACAAAAATGAAGTAAAATCAACAGGACAGAGTATGCAATGTTCCTCACCCATAGGCCCCTTCCTCTCCAACATAAGGAAGGTGGTTCCAAACAGGTGGGAAACAAATATTTTTAAGGACTCTGTATCAGGTACTGTGCTGTGTACTAAAGAGAAAAATAAAGAAAATCCCTGCCCCCAAGAAGTGTTTGTTGAAGATGAAAGGAAACAAAAAGGTAGAATGAAATACTATAGAGCGATGGTGACCAATAGTGAGGGTCCAAAGCAGCCCAACTGGGAAGGGAATGAAGCCTGGCCACCCAGGGCCCATCCCCCAAATCCAGGCCATTGAAGGAGCTCTCCAGTGGGGGAAGGAGGCCAGCAAAGGGAGGGGAGGGCCCCATGCCAGCTCTATCTGAGCCATTTCTCTGCATGCCCACCTTCCAGCAGAAGTCACAGAGCAGACTGTATATGCTGATTTAATTGAGAGGGTCTTTTTCAGTTCTCATTCCCTCCAATACTTCATGTTATTGTTAAGAATACAGGACTTGACCAGTGCCAAGAAATGAATGTGTCAAACCTAAGAAATCCGAGTGTTTTCCAGTGTCATTCTGTATAACATGGAAAATGATGGAGAGACAGACAGACAGATAGATAGACAGACAGATAGATAGATAGAACGATAGAACGTGCATTTATTAAGTGCTTGAGATAGCCCAGGTGCTATACTGAACTCTGGGAACATAAATATAAGCAAAGCAGATGACCCTTATATTCTAATATGGAAAGACAAGGAGCAAAGAGGAATTAGAAAGCAGGAGGGGAGAGGAAAAGTCCCTGTGCTCCAGAAAGGACTGGAAATAGCATGGGCCTGTTACTGTTCTCTCCATGATTCTACGTAGTGTGACAGAGAAAGGACGAGAATTGTGTAAGGCAGTGGCTCCACCATCCTGGAGGTTTTTAACAGGCAAGGAGGAGCATGTCATTCTTAGTCTGACTTTGAAGAAGGGACTTCACTCAAAAAGTTCAGAATGAGGATAAATCAGATAAATTCTATGACCTGAGACTCTGAAGAATGGTGATTCAGTCACTACAGATTCTGATGAGAAATAAAGAGGATGGGGAGTTATCTAAAGAAATTCCTTTGGCTGAACAGGGCTGTTTGAACTCCAGTTTCCAAAGTGTGAGAATGACGGATGAAAGAAAGAATGGTAAGTGAGGATAGATAGAAAGAGTGTCAGGATCTTGTCAGATTGGTGTCACGGAGGGTGAAACAGCATAAGCCAGGAGAGCTGATCAAAGGCACTTACAGACAACAACATCACAAAGACTGAAGGCCAATGTGGGCCTACAGGTGGTGAGAAGAACCAAGGAGAAGTACATTCTGTTTTTACTTTCCTCTGTCTTCCTGATTAAGAATAGTCCTCCGACTGAGGAATGGGCAACAAAAATGTTGCTGAAAGTCAAAGAAAGTGAGAAGGGGGTAAGAGAGATCTTGTAGACATGGAGGAATCCCAGGACACTGAAAAGAATGGGAAGAAAGTTTTGGGCAGGGGGTCCTAGTAACCTTTGGACACTCTGGAGCATGGGAAGGGCTATAGAGCTGGGTGTTGGTGAAGGTCCTGATTTTCAGTTACAGGGATGAAACAAGCTAACTACTTCCATCTGCAGGCCAATGTGGAATGAAGTGAGGGGGTGTGTTGTGTTACCTGATTCCAGGTGATAGTCTAACATGGATTACCAAAGGCATAATCTATGGGAGCTTAGAAAGAGATCAAGGAACCATCCTCAGGCAATAGGGGTTTTTTCAAAAGCAGTAGGTGCCACAACAACTATGACAGTAACATCTGGTGCAATGATGGCAGCATCAGTAATGGCAAACACAGATGGCAGAGATCACAGTGGCAGTGGTCAAAATGACAAGGATAGCTCCAGTGGCAATGATGGTCACATCAACAAGGACAGCACCAGCAGCACCAGCACCAAGGGCAATGCCAAAAACATCAGTGATGGCAGCAAGGTTGAGGCAGCCAGAAGCAACAGAATACTACTGACCCTAATGAGGTTACGCCTTGCCTTAGTGAGGAGTAGCCTAATGGGGATCCTGCTTTCAATAGCAACAAGCACATCAACAGCAATGTTGTAGGAAACAAGACTGGCACCAATGCCAATAACCATGGCCATACTGAAAATACTAGGAATGTCCATTACAGTAATTTTGCCAGCAGCAATGACAGCAGATGCCACAATGGCGATGGTGCCCAGCAGAAGCATAAACACTGGGGGCTACAGTGACACCAGTGACAATCCTGTCTGCTATGGCAGCAACTACAAAAATATCACTTCATCCAGAAGCAACATGAACAACAACACCAGTGTTTGTAAAACGGCTGACAGCAGAAATTTCCATCCCAATGGTACCAACAACAATGCTTCTAGCTAGGCTGGTACTTAGAGAAATAAGAGCAGTGGCAGTGCTGGAAATGGTAGCATTGCTTCCTATAGTAGCATCCAGGATGGCCTGCTAGCACACGTACTTTGATCTGCTTTTTAAGGAAAGACTGATCAAAAAGGGTTTAACAACCCTACTTTTAATTATATTCACTAGTTTGGGAGAAAGGTCAGCTCCCTGAACTGGGAGAAAATGCAAACAGAGAAAATACAAGCAGAGAACTTATCACAAAGATCAACAGCCAGGGCACCAACTGTCTGAGTAAAGCAGTATTGCTATACACTTTACACACATCACTGGATTGAGGGAGTACTGACATCTAAGCAGTGTAGAGACTCTAAACATACAGCTATTCAGAGTCTTGACCAGGAAATCAAAAAATCTTTCTCATGAGCAAACCCCCAAAGCAAAATGCCAACCTCCAAAATATTTAACAAAGACTCAGTCCCTGATTAGCTCAGAGCCAGAAGGCACAAAACCTAATTGACTCAGCACTGCCATGAATTATCAGAGTTCAAAGGAGATTAATCCTTCGGATGTTTCCAATTTAGCTTGTGTCTGGGAAACTGAACTCTAAAAAAGAAAATAATAGAACTTCTACCTTGCTCATGCTTATACTTCCTATTACTGTGGTGACATCAACCTCAATGTTGTCTACAACAGCACCAATGGCACCATTGCCAGCAGCAACATTACCAACAATGGCAGCAGATGTCGCAACACTAAAGGCACTATCCATGGTCATTCTGCCTATAATGTTCACAAGGATTCCAACCATGTTGGTATGAACAGCAGCTTAAAAGATGGTAGCAGCAATAACAATAGTGATGGCCGGTAACAGAGATGGTAGGAAAGCCACAATGTCAGCATCAACAGGAGTGGCAATGACAGCAACACTGACAGCAATGGTGACAGCAATAATGTCAATGGGACTGGCAGAAAAAAATGAGAGCATCCAGGGCAATGTTACCATTGGCAATAGTAATGGCAACAACTGTGATGGTGACAGCAACCATAGTGAGGCAGCGCTCCCAGCAGCACCAGAGATGCCAACCATGGCAATGGTGACAACAGTGCAATGACAGCATTAATGGCAATGACACCAGTGACACCAGTGATAGTGTTAATGGCCATAGTGGCAGTAGCAATATTGACTAACAGCAGTGCTTCCAGGCATGGAAAAAATAGTGTTCCCAGCAACGCTGGAAGTCATAAGGGTGAAGGGATTAACAGCAATGAGATCAGCAACAGTACTGATGGCAACAGTGTCAATGATGCCAGAAGCAAACACCAGGCACAATGGCAATGGGGCCAGGAACAAAAGTGATGGCATTAACAACAATGCTGCCATTAGCCAGAGGGATGACAACAATGGTCATGATGCCAGTAGGAACCGTGTTACTAATTCCCCCAGCAGCAAGGAGAGCAATAACATGAATGTTGCCAGCAAAAATCCTGCTGCTGGAAGCAAGGCTGGTAGAATTGGTGAGATTGAGGCCATTGCTGCCCACAGCAGCCACAGCCACAATAAAGCTGCCAAATGGGACAATGCTGACAGCCATGATGACAATCAAAGTTACTTATGCAATAGCAGCAAGCATGGCCACATTGGCACATGGTGCCAAAAAGCACGATAGTGATACTAGCAATTTTGCTTTATGTAGCATAAATGACAAAATAATGGCAATTCTGCCAGAAACAATAATGTCAACAATGGCACTGCCACTGTTTTAGATGGCAACAGTACTAGCACTGAGGCCAGCAGCAGCAGTGACCCTGCTAATGGCAATGAGATTGGCATCAGCAGTAATGGCAGCCAAAGCAATGATGCCAGCAGTAGCCACTACAGACCCAACGGCAGCAACTTTAATGCCATTTGCCACAGGGATGTACACAATTCCAAAGGCAATGGAGGCAGCGACAGAAACAATGGCACTCATGTCTATGCTCCCAGCAGCAGTGATAATGTTGGTGGTGCCATCAGGAGCAAAGCCAGCAACAATGGTAACAGTGGCAGCAGCAGCGACATTGGCAATAATATTGACATCAATGGCAATGGCACCAGCAACATCAATGGTGGCATCTACGACAGTGCTGAGAACAACAACACTGTCTCTGAATACTGTGATGCTCAGTGTTTGGAATTGATGTCATGTCTATTGATCATGGGGCCAGGATCAGCAAAGGCAGCCATTTCAGTGCTGATGGCAGCAAGAACAGAAATCGTGCCAGCAAAAGCAACATTGGCAGCAGCAGCATTAATGCTGCCCCCAGCAGTCTTGACAAAAATGGCAGTGCCAGCAGCAATGCTGCAACATTCAACAGCAGAAATTGCACCAATGCTAAGGCTTCTATCATTAGCACCAACACCAATGATAAGGCCAACGGCAAGGATGATAGCAACAGAAATGCAGACCGTAGCAGCAGTAATGGCACCTCAAACACTGATGCTGCTGGCGGCAAGCAAAATAGTAACAGTGCCAATCGCAACAAGAGCATTGCCAATGTAACAGGGACAGATCTCAGCCAGAAGCTCCTATTTACATAAAGCTTTAAGGTCTAAGGACATTCTGCACACATGATCTTATTTGATTCTCATATCAAACCTCTGAGTTATGTCCCATATATTTAGGTTGGGAAATGAAACTTCAGACATTCAGCATTTTCCCCATGATCACACAACTGGTCAGTGTCTATGGAAAGATTTCAACTGTCATAAATGAAATTCCAAGAGAAAGAATTATGGATAGGATTGATCAATTCATTAGAAAGACTGGCAAATTACCAATAAATTGAGGTCATTAATCGCTCTCAATGATCAAGAACTCCAGGCAAATCATCCGGATTTCTTCCTTCTGACAGTACATCATTGGGACAGCACTTGATAAGAGAAAGGCAACCCTGATTGGTGGACATTTAATGAGGAGCTAGGCTAAGAGTTCTCAACCCTTCCCTATTATTTCATGGGGGTGAAGAGGCAGCTGAAGAAAGTATCCTGGTCATGAGACTCAGTTGCTTCTAGCATCTGGGTAAGGAAAACTACACCAATCAGTACCTCCTTGGCTTAGTTTCCTCTTTATTGACCAGGTCATCTCCAACTCTGATGAGAAAGTAAGTATACAAGGGTCACCCCTTAATACTTTGGAGGAGTGCAGACTGGCTTTGGTGTTCACAGGATAAGGAGAGGTCCAGCCCAGGCCTTGGGGAGGGGTTGAAATGTGATCACATTCCTTGGCTAGAATGGGAGAGGTCTCTCTAAAAGCTAGACTAAATGGTAGGGGTTTTAAAAAGAGAATATTATATTTTAATATTACTAATCCAATGATACAGCATTAAAATTAATTTTCCTCAGAAGACTTTCTAGAAGATATTCAGTTACAGCATTTGCTTAATGTGAGATATGCCTATATCCAACGCTGACCTATTTTAATAGATTTCTAGGCTACATGATGACAAAGCATTAATATAATAATAAAATTGTCTTAAAGAGAATTATCCCTGTCAGACTGAATTCTTAAATTCTTTTGAAAGATTACCTCCCTCACAGTGCCACTGGCATAGTCTGATTGGATTACAGCAGAGTATTTGATAAATTAGTGTGGCATAAATGACACATAGATGTGCGGTCGGTGGTGGTGGGGAGGTTGGGGGCTGGAACTAGGTGACTGAATAGCACCAACTGATGGGTCAATGAATTGATGTCATCCTGAGGAAAAGTCTCTAGCAAAGTGACTCAGGGCTCTACCCTTGCCCTGTGCTGTGTAACATTCTTATCAATGACATGGATTAAGGCAGAGTTGACAGACCTATTAAATTTGTAGATATCATGAAATAGAGGAAGAAACAAATCCCCAGGATGATAGAATTGGGATCCAAAAAGATGCAGGGTGGTTGGGATAGGGGTCTGCGGCAAACTTGATGCCAATTATTAAGCCCAAACATGAGCATTAAAGTCTTGAACTTAGGTTGAAAAGGAAAAGCAGTTACACAAATGGAGGGTGGAAGAGACATTTGTGGAAAGCAAAGAGCAAGAGTCTCGAGTGCTCTAATAAACTGATGATGTAAGTCAGTGGGGTGATGGAGCCGCAGGCAGATTAATGGGATCTTTCTAGTTTTAGTCCATGCATCTAGTCTAGAGACCAGGAAGTGAGAGGCACTGCTGGCACGCCCCAGTTAGACCCCATCTAGAGAGCCCAGCTCAATTCTGGGTCCCACTTTGAGCAGGATAGCAATGGATTCAAGCTACTGGGCTATGTCATCGGAGCATCAGTTGAAGGAAATGAGGATACAGAGCATGAAAAAGATAAGACAGAGGGACATGTAGCTATTTCCAAGTATTTCAGGGGGAACCACATGAAATGATAATAACTGAAATTCATATAGCACTTTCATATACCTATATATACATATAAATGTGTGTATATATATAAATGTGTGTATATATCAGCGGTTCTCAACCTGTGAGTTATGTTCAACTTGTAACAATGAAAATACATCCTGCATATCAGATATTTATATTATGATTCATAACAGTAGCAAAATTATAGTTATGAAGTAGCAACGAAAATAATTTTATGGTTGGGGGTCACCACAACCTGAGGAACTGTTTTAAAGGGTCGCAGCATTAGGAAGGTTGAGAACCACTGGTATACATATATAAATGTGTGTATATATCTATAAATGTGTATTTACATATATGCATACACACACATAAAGTGCCATTTGATCCTCATAACTCTATGAAGTGTGCAAGGTGACGTTTTTGCTTTTCCTCTTACAAGATTCTCCATCTCCCATGTGTCTGCCTTTGCATTAACCATCCCTTATGCACGCCTGGAAATCTCTCCTTCACCTCAGCCTCTTAGAATCCTCTCTGCTGATATTCGCCTCAAAGGTCACCTTCTCCATGAAACCTTTCCTGATTCCCCCAACTATTAGTTTGCTTCCTCCCTGATTACCTTTTAATTAATCCATTTGGCATTCATTCTTAATGTATTCTGGATATATGTTTACATGCCGATTCCTCAAAAGAATGTAAGTTTCTTAAGAGGAGGGGAGACGTTTCACGTTTGGCTTTCTGTGCCCAGTGCCCAGTGTACAATAGACACTAAATGCACTTTGATTGACATATCAATCAACAAGTATTTATTAATATTTATTGAGTGTCTACTATGTGCTAAATGCAGGGGATGCAAATACAAAAAGGGAGAGATGAAACAATCCAGCTGCAAGTGCATTTACCTTCAGAAGGAGACAGTAAGTCCATGTCAAAAAAATTGAAAAATAACAGACACAAATACAAAGTACTTTGGGGGAGAGGCTCCTAGCATGGGTGGGGGCTTCGTGCAAGAGATGGAGCCTGAGCTGCGTTTTCAAGGAGGGTGGGAGTCCTGTGAGGCCGAGGAAGTGAGGGAGGGCATTCCAGGAGTGCAGGATGGCCGCCATGCAGGGCTGGAGATGGGAGATGGACTGCTGTAAATCAAGACCTGAAAAGATGCTCTGGCTGGATGGCAGAGTGTGATGGGGAGAGTCACGTCCAGTTAGGCTTGAAAGATAGGTTAGGTGAGGCTTTCAAAACTAAACAGGAGAGTTGATATTTGATCCTAGGGAGCAAGAGGAAGCCCCTGGAGTTGGTGGAGTAATGTTTCTGTAATGTTTTCTTTGGCAAAGGAGCCCCTTGGAGCAATGGAAATTGGCGTTGGGCATTGTCAGAGCAGGTCTTGGGGAGCCAAGACCATGATTGGCAGGGACTTCCCAGGATGTGTGCCGTTCTCCTTAGCTGGGTTATTGATGGAAGTCCTGGTCAGCCCTGATGACAATTTTATATAGAACGTGGAAGATGCAAGTGACCTTTGCTGGGAATGATGCCGACCTTTTCTCCTGTTAAGGGACTATTTCATTTATCTAACTTATAGGAAATATTGTGATTGCTAAATGAACTGTCCAAAACAAAGATCTCCCCTGTTCATTTTGAAACAGTTGAGTGGATAGTAGTCATAGGAAGGGGTCAAAGAGCATGTCTTCATAGAAACCTTTGGAAATTCATTGTCTCTGCTCAAGCCTGTGGTGCCATGGCAACCTTTGGCTGCTTGGTGCTGGCCAAGGGCTCTCATTTTCTTAATAGCCTGTGAATGGACCCCTGGAGCAAAATCCACACATAGCCAAGAATATTCTGGAGCTCTTCAGAGCCCACCTGACTGGGTTTCTACCTGGGGGCACCATTTTAGATTAGCCTAGCAAGAATGACTGGGTCTTGCTCTGACCATGCTTCCTAGGCTTCCAGGGAAGTGAATCTTATTCCTTGGTTCTGTAGTCAGGGAGCCAGGGATTGAACAGGAGCAGAAATTAAGATGTCCGGCAGTGTGGGGTTAATAATTTGATAGTGCCTTGTGCTTTGTGAGCACCTACTAAATTATGGAATTGAATTCAGAGATGTAGCATTTGGTAGTAGAGCATTATCAGTTCCACTTTTCCATTCACTAGTCAGACCACATGAGGCAGACAACCCCCAGTTCTGAGTATCATGTTTTAGGAAGAACATAGACAAGAGAGAGAGTCTGGAGATGGGTATCTGGGCCAGGTAGGGTCCTCCTGGTATATGAAATCTCATTAAAGGAAATATGGATGTTTAGCCAGGAGAAGAGAAGACCCAGGAGGGACACGAATGCTTCATTCGAGTATTTGAAGGGTTGTCACGTGGAGGATAAAGGTTAATCTTTTTCTTCTTGACTTTATAGGGCAGAATCACTGGCAAACAGAAGGGGAGAAAGTGGTAAGGTGATTTAGGCTTTATATCAAGAAAAAAATAACAATGACAGAGATAGGTAGATGGCAAGGCACAAATCCTGTCTGACATGCTTACTATTAAGCTGTGTGAGCCCAGGCACGTTCCTAAACCTCCTTCTGCATCAATTTCCTCGCCTAAAAATGGGGATTAGAAAATTAGATGAGATAATATGTGTAAAGTGCTTTGCAAACCTTAAAGAATTATAGAAATCACCATCATCATCATCATCATCACCATCATCATCATCATCATTGATTAGAGCTATCCCAAAATGGAGGAGACCTTGGGAGGGGGAGTGACCCCTCACTGGAACTCTTTCTATTAGGAGCTGATGTGGAGAGGATGTACTGCAGTTAGTGTGAGCCACTTGTCACACAGCCTGGGCCAGTTACATTCCCAGTATAACTTAAGCCCTTGACATCCTTTCTATCCCTTCTTAGGTCATTACAACTCTAAACCATACTTGGGCCCAGATAGAAATGGGCATCAAGCACCAACCACAGCTCATCATGTTCCAACATGTAATGATGAAAGGATGGAGAAAATGCATGCATCGAAAGGCTTCTCTCCCTCCGATGCCTTTCTATGACTCGGGGCTGAGCTCCTGCCTGGGGAGTCAGCCCCACTCTCTGCATCATCACAGACCCTCTCTGCCCCCTTGCCAAACAAAAGCCAGTGCAGAGAATGAGGGATGTTCCACAAATGAGAACTTTCCAGATAACTGAAGTTTGTTCCTTGACATGTATAAACCACTCTGTGTGGGTTCAATTAAAAATACTATTGATGAAAACATTTTGAATCAAATTCTGAGCTTCCCACCAGCTTCCCAGGGTGGCAGGATCTCTTGAGTCAGCCCACTGGTCTTGGCAGGAGCTCAGTTTGCACATGCACATGTACACACATGCATACACATACAGACGTACATCTGAATGCATGCACACCCAAGCCCATTCCCATTCTATATCTTCAGTGGTCTTCCTCTTCCTTTTTGACTGTTCATTGAAGACCTGCCATATTGCCTTTAAGAGCTAATAAAGTATGGCATCTTCCCTGATGCTTTCTCCAACTATGGTTAAGTTCCTGCCTTCATTATGGAGAGCTCATAATCTAATGGGAGAGATCACAAACTATATACAAGATATAGAGTACATAATTAAGAAAGGGAAGTCACTGGAACTGAGGGGTTGAGGATGCTTCCTGTAGAAGATGGAAATGGGATTTTGTATTAGTTCTGAAAGTGATCAGCCCTGGAGAACTGCCGGAGTAGATTTTGTTGGGGGGAGAGTTGCGGGGAGAGACTGCAGGCTTTCACTTTAGGAGAATCCCTTTAATGAATGAATGGGGGATGGACTGGAGTGGGGAGAGACTCTAGCAAGCAACCCACCCCCACCCCAGAGCTATTGCAATGGTCCATGTATGAGGTGATGAGGGTCTGCCCCAGAGGAGAGGACGTGCTAGAAACAGCTCTTAGAAACCATTCAGCCCATAACCTTGTTTCATAAGTGAACAAATGAGTCTGGGGTGGGGTGGGGGCTGACTTGCCCAGGGCCATGTAGCTAGGAGGTGTCTAAGGTAGGATTTGAACTCATGTCTTCACAACTCCCAGTCCAGTACTCTCTCCTCTGGGCCACTGAGCTGTCTCTGCAGGATCAATCACCTTCTGATTATGCCCTCTTTGAAAAGAGAATCAGAAGCCCAAGAGCTGATGCTCCTCCTCTGGCTCCTTTTTATTTCTCAGCCTTGCCAATAAAGTGATTCACCAGGCACTTCTAAGTGCAGAGGGATGTCTAATGGGACCTCGAAGTCACATCTGAGGATGTATTAATAACAAGCTAAGAAACACCTTCAGAATAGAACAGGATGTTTTTAAAAACCGTCACAAAATGCTCTCCTTGACTTGTTGTTTATTTGCTATTATTAAAAAGTAGCTAGTCTAAACTTTTGGGCCTTCATCAGGAGACCTGAGTTCAAAATCTACCTCCACCATTTGCCAGCTATGTGATGATAGTTAGCATTACAGTGTCATGTCACCAATTAATGCCTCCATAAATCTGAACTTCAGTTTCATTATCTGGAAAATGGGAGTGACAGTACCAGTCCTACTGACATTCTAGACTCGTTGTGAGGACCACATGATGGAGCATGTGCAAAGTGTTTGGTCAGTGTTGAAGCCTTCTTTAAATGTCAGCTATGACCATTATGACCCCCAGGCTCCCTATTGCTGTGGGTAAACCTAATGAGAGGGTAAGAAAGGAACGCACCAGGAGGTACAGGGGCTCATGAATTATGCAGTCCAGATGCTAACACTACAAGTGTTTTTCTAATATTAAATCTCTCTAAATAGTATCTTCTTCTGATGCTAAATGTGCATGTTGAGAGGTGAGAAACAAGGAGAGAATATTTAGCAAAATCACCCTTCAAAACACCTTTGTGAACTAATTCCTGGGATGGGAGATAGAGCATGAGGTCTTGGGTCAAGACGATCTGGGTTCAGATCCCATCTCAGACCCTTGCTAGCTGTGTGACCTTGGGAAAGTCACTTAAGCTTTCCCTTAGTTTCATCACCTGTAAAATAGGGTTCATCATAGCATCTACCTTAGAGTGCTGTGAGTATCCAGTAAGATAATGGACACAAAGCATTTGGGAAACCTTCAGGTACCCTATGGATGTCACTTATGGGTGTCAGTGTGGATTTGGGTATATGCTCATCCTAGCCAGTATGGGTGCCAAGTGTCTTTAAAATACCATGGCTTCATTTGTTGGTATATGTAAACATTATAAATTACAGTGTTTCTCCTTCTGGTTGTGTTAGCCAGTGTCCCTGTTCAGATCTTCCAGGTCACATCTGAATTACTGAGTCTGGCATCACTTCCATCACCCTTGAAATTTCATTTGATCCAAGTAACCCTTCCTTTATGGCTACAATGTCCCCAACCAAGACCTGACCAGCACAGACACTGGCAATGGCTTCAAGGCTCTATCCTCTCAGCCACCTGGTGCCACCCCAGCAAATCCAAAGACCTCATAATCCCTAGTGGTGCAGAAAGCATAACTTCTCTTTTTGTTGGACTGAAGATCACTTAATGGGTTTGTCACAGAGCCTTCTCTGACAGATTTGCCCTAGAAATTATTAGCCTTAAAAACCAGCACTGAGGGGGGGGCGGAGCCAAGATGGCAGCGTAGCAGCAGCAACATATCGCAGCTCTCACATAGCCACCCCAAAATACCCATAAAACAGGACTCTAAACCAATCCCAGAACTCCAAAACACACACAAAGATACTTCCCACTACGGTTAGCTCAGCTATGAGGAACCATATCAGCACTTCGAACCGAAACCAGCCTGCACTGAAGCCACTGCTGTGCCCCCGGGGGTGGCTGGATGGGGGGAGTGGAGGACCCTCTCATGTGAGCGGATTAGCAGCAGCTGCGAGTGGGGATTGTGAAAGGGGGAGATAAGCAGTCCCGCAAAAGGCCTCCAGAGCCAAAAAGCAAAAGGCAGAGTTTTGCACCCACCTCCGCGTTGTAGCTTCCCGCCCGGACCCGCAGACAGCAGGGGGACTTAGTGATTTTTTCAGGCCAGTGCTCTCACGTTGAGCGGCCTGGATCCAGATCGCCATCTTGGGCCTCCATCTTGGAGTCTTTATTATCCAGGCAGCCAGAAGTATTTAGGAAGACTCCCAGCATCTTCCTGAGAGCTACGGCAGCCGGGAAGACCCCAGCGATTTGGGACAGAGCTTTCCCTTCTGGAAGCAGAGTCCCACAGAGATTTAAAAAAAAAAATCACGGTCTGAAG
>CM053581.1:584101055-584160001 GCA_028627135.1 Pseudochirops cupreus
ACAGGCACTGCAGTTGGGAGATCCATCCTGCCCTACCGAAAAGTGACATAGGAGAGAATAGACTGGGGGAGGCGGGACACACTGGGATGGCTGTTTTGGGGCGGTGGGCGGGGGAAAGACAGGGAGAAAATATGTAACTCAAAATCTTGTGGAAATGGATGATGCAAACTATAATAAAATTTAAAAAATAAAATAAAATAAAATAAAATAACAAAAAAAAACCCAACACTGAAATGATATTAGTTTGGTTATGGCTTAGATTGCGGCAAATGTGGCCTGTTTCTTTGTGTTTTAGCCTAGTGCTAGATCTCGTGGTAATGAAACATTCTCTCTCTCTCTCTCTCTCTCTCTCTCTCTCTCTCTCTCTCTCTCTTTCTCTCTTTCTCTCTCTCTCTTTCCCCCCCTTCTCTTTCTTTCTCTCTCTCTCTCTCTCCCTTTCACACACACACACTCCCCTCTAATTAAACTACAGGGTTCATCAGATCAATATCATAAAAACCTTTTGCATATGGCATTCTCACTCACCCCAAAACTTTGCATATCAGGCTTAGTCTACTTTTAGGAGATGATGCTATGTACATAGCCACAACCCAGAAACATGGATCTATCCACACGAGATTGATTCTGATGACTCACAGATATTAGAGTTTGTGAGGTTTTATACTGAGGTAGACAACATTATGGTTTTATAGATAAATCAGTCTCTGGTAAGCAGAGCCTAGCCACCTTTGAACACCTCAATCAGACGTAGGTCAGGGGTGAATGAACCCAGGGTTTGGTAGAGTTCCTTGGGTATCAGGAGTTATGACCATTGTTAAATTCATCATTCTAAATGTAGATGTTTGCACCTTCAGCCTCCTCTGAGTCGAGAAGGGAGCTCTGTAGATCCAATCTCAGCCTCATTGGTCACAGACTAAAACAATACCTCAATTGATATGGATGTAATTACCACACCATCTATATAATATTCAAAGAGAAATTTGATTGACCAAATCATTTTTTAAATATTCTCATAATCACTCCTTTTAAAGACAGGATGGAAGAAATGTGATTGGTTGTAAGGAATCTCTTACTCTTGTCTGAGCTTGGGCTCCATAATGTGGCATGATGGATACTTCATCTGGTGAATTGGACCCACCTTTTATAACCAACACTAAGATACAAGGTTGAGTAATGATCAAGTGAGGTGCTTTGCCAGTGCAAAAATCAAAGAAATATTTTCTGATCGATGGCTGGCTTCCCATTATAAAACTCAGTGTTCAAAACTTACTCAGATGCCATCTAGTCTAACCCATATCTGATTAAGACTCACAACCCCCCACAAACACACAATGTCCTGGAGGCACGATCACCCAGCTTCTGCTAAAAGGCTCTAGGAAGGGACACCATTACCTACCTCCTGGGACAGCCCATTTCACCTTTGAGGAATATTGAGCCTATGTTATCCTTCCAAGGATCTGTCTTGATTTCCATCTATTCTTCTTTGATCTTCTGGAGTCAGTCAGAACCAAGTTAAGTATTTGTCGTGTCTCTGAGGGAGTTCTATGAATGAATGAATGAATGAATGAAGAGTATGCTTTCCCTTAGCGTACCTATTGGGAATGTATGTGGAAAGTACTAACTAACTTACAGAATATTAGGATACTAACAGAGGATACTAACAGAAAAACAAGACAATTGCTACTCTCAAGTTGCTCACATTCTAATGCAGAAACAACACAAACAGGAGATTTGGGATCCAGGTCAGATGGGCAGGCTCCATGATGTAGAGGGTCAGTGAGCAAGTAAATGACCATCGTATTCTTTAATGTTGTTCCCACTCATAAAACCATCTCTGTTGCTCCTGTTGAATCAGGTGAGAGCGTCAAGGACTTTGGTGATGAGGACTTTCCTTCCCAGGTATTCAGTAGCTGGGGCTCTGAGGAGGTGGCCACACAGCACCTATAACGAAGATGCCAGGTCCTCTCTACAAACAGGTGGTTTCTCGGATGATCCTGAGAAAGTGGTACAGGGAGTAAAGACACTGAGTTATAGCCAGACAGTGATTTATCTAACAAGGTGGGTGGTTGCAGAAACAAATCTGATCTAAAGCTCCAAGGCCTGTGGCTCTTTGGCTTGTATTTGATCTTTGCATACAGGAGGGGAACAAGAATTGCAGCCAAGCTGTAATTAGATTAGACCATGGACTGATGTCTCATGACCGGGTGGAGGGAGGGGAGGGAGGGGACACGGGGTGGGGGGGTGCTACAGAAAACTTCTGAAGGGCACAGAACTCAAAGCTGTCAGGGTTAAGAGGTGAGACAGTCACAAAATAGCATCCCTGTGGCCTGACAAAAGTCACCTAAATGCTCTGGACCTCAGTTTCCTTACCTGTAAAACAGATACTCAAAGTAGAGACAGTGCTTATAGGGGGAGAATGTTTAGCCCCAGGGCTCTTTGGCTTGGAGTCTTGGGCTATCTCCACAGGGCTTTCAGGGGAGGTAGTGGTAGTTTAAATTGCCTGGTACATGCTACTTCCCGTCTTCCCTCAGGATGCCTTGATACTTCAGTTTGCAAACAGTGATTAAGCCCCTCTCAATTCATCCACAAGGTGCCAATGAAAGTTGCTCTTTTTCCCCAAAAATCTTCTATTCTTTATTTCATCTCTGCCTCAGTTGTATTTGAGATCAGGTCCTCCATGCCCCAGTTCTAAGAGAGATTCACCCTGGAATCACTGCTAGGCCTGGAGGATTTCTCAAGTCCTCACCTAGAAGTAGAGCTTTCTGTGTCGTCTCTTCCATTTCTGGGTGCAGATTCTCATGCTAAGCCTATGAAGATAATAATACTGGTATTGCTAAACTTGAAGGATTGTTGTGATACTCACATAAAATGGATGGATGGATAGTTGGTTGGATGCTTGGATAGATGGATTGATGGATTGACAGATTGATGGATGGATTAATGAATGGTTGGGTAGATGAATGGATGGAGCATTTATTAAGTGCATACAGGGTGTCAGGTCCTCTACCTGGTCAATACAAATACACACAAAGCTATAGTCCTTGCTCTCAGGGAGCTTGCATTCTAATGAAGAAAGACAACACACAGAAGGAAAGAGAAGTGTTTGGGAGAGAGAAGTATTTGTGTGAGAGAGAATTCTAGTGGAAGTTGGAAAAATCTGGAAAGTGATAAGTGGAACACAGAGTGACAGGAACACGGCCTGGACACCTAACGGGAGCATAGTTGGAGACAGAGACTCAACAAGCAGAAGAGAGAGCCATAGAGAAGAGGCATCTCCAGCGTTAGAATGTGATATTCAGAGTCAGCAACAAAGAGATAATGTCTAGAAGGCAAGGGGAAAACCCAGAAAATCCTTAGAATATTTTAAAGGACTGACAACCACATATTTTATAAGCATCTATTACGAGGCTCTCATGTGTCAGACACTTTGCTAAGAGCTAGAAATATAACCACAAAAATGGAATGGTTCCTGCCCTCAAGGAGCTTACATTCTGAAGGAAGAAAACAACTTTAATATATTTAAGTATATATAAAACAAAGACAAAATAAAGTCATTTGAGGGGGTTTTGGGGGAGGGAGAGGCAGGGAGTATCAGATCTCCTGCATCAGGCAGTGCTTTAGCTATCTTTGAAGGAAGTTAGGGATCTAAAAGGTGGGGTGTAAGGGAGAAGCCTTCCAGGCAATGGTAAGCAACCAAACACCCAGGCCTGAATCAGCTTGAGATCTCCCCAGGTTTCACTTCTTGTCCAATTTGGTGCTGACAGCCACTCCAAGATGGGTGAATTACTAGCCATAGAAAGTCTCATGAAATATATCAAGACTGAAATGTTTAATAGATGAACAGAGACCCACAGGCTATGTGTTAATAAAGATATATCTCTGTGTTATAAAGAATAGTTTATTTTATCATTTAAGAACAATGCTGGCATTCAGTAAGCACTTAATAAATGCTTAATCTGTCTGTATACAAGTGTCACCAAAATTTAGGGGGAAAAACTAAAGCCATCTGTGCCCTAACTATACTCCATCAAGGTGAGCCCCCAGTAGTGTAGCTACAGAAAACATCCAAGTCACCAGTGATCAGATGAAAGGTTATTTCCAGAGGAGAGTTAATAACAACTCACATTTTTTAGAATGCTCTAAGGTCTATAAAATCCTTTCTTCATCAAAGCCCTTTGAGGTAGGTATGGTAAATATGGTCATTCCCATTTCAGAGCACAAAACTGAAGCTAAGAGAGATTAAGTGGCTAACCCCCAAATCAAAGAATGGAAAGTGTCTGAGAGGGGATTTGAAAACCCAGGCCATCTGCCTCCAAGGTCAGCCCAATATCCACCTTGTTGTACTACTGTGCATATCAATACACCCCTCCAGGACTCATGGCATTTGCTTGCTGTTTCAGTCTTGGGGGGCTGGGCTTGAAGAGGTCACTAGAGACCATAGGTCCTGAGCACCATCTAATTACAAATAGATCTCCTGCTCCCAAAGTGGCTTAGAGTACTACATGTCCATTTGAGGCCAGGTTAAATCTTCTCAGTGATAGGGATGCAGTCAAAATCCTACAACCAGAGGTGCCTCATGGCATCAGGAATGCCAGTTAGGCAGAGAAATGGACTAGACAAGTCCTTCTGGAGTGACTCCAGGAATTCCCTTTTTATAATTTCTGCTCAATCTGAAGCCTGTCCAAGCAAAGGAAAAAATTAATCCATTTTTCCCCACTCACCCCACCCCCCCAACCAGCTCCACCAAAGAGCTTTGGGACTTTCTGTCTGTGTCTCAGAGTCCTCAGGGACTTTCTATAAAGTAAGATGTAAGTGTATATAAAGGGTTTTCTTCAATGAGCATCTTTCTATAAGAGAAAAATAGTTGATTCTGTTAAAGAAAGGTGTTCTATATTCTAAGAGCAAGAGAGTTACATGAATGGCCCCCATCTGGGCGTGGGGGTGGAGATCAAGTGCACTTACCTGAAAACCTTATATCCTTGTGTGTTTTTACCATTTAGGGTGGTTGATAAAATGTACTTGATAACTTATTTATCACAATTTCCCTGCCCCACTTCCCAAACTAGGGTGTGAATTCACACCTTACACCCTATCCATCCTCTCTCTCTGTCTCTCCCTCCCTCTCTCTCTCTCTCTCTCTCTCTTTTTCCATCCTTCTGTCCTTCCCTCCCTCTATCCCTCCCCCATCCCTCCTCTCTCCCATTTTCAAGATTAACAGAACATCACTTTTCTTAGTCTTTTTTTTTTATTCTGAATTGGCCCCGTTTGAAGTTCCTGAGAATAGGCTACACAGTGGCCTATAAATAAGATAACAGATGTAAGTTTCTTAAATCAGTGGTTTTTGTACGTAAAATGATTTTAAATTATGAGAAGAGTTTACCCCCCTGAGTTCCACATCAGATAACGGATTCCCTCCTCCACTGGGCATATTCAAGCCTTTTCAATAATCTGTTTTCTTCTTTGTTCCATAAACAGTAAGAGATTTTTCAAATCTATACTCAGCTAAAGGTCATCTTCAGGAAATCAAGTCTCAATGGTCTTCATTCTAAAACTGACTTTCCTCTTTGTTGGTCCCTGTAGGTTTTGGCAAAAACAACAAATTGAGAGAGTGCCAGGAAACTCTGATTTACACCCCATGAAGCTTTACATTCTTATCTTAAAAGGAAAGACTCTCTCTAGAGCTGCCCCACCAAGTGCCCCAAATGCTGGACAAGAAACTTCTTGGTCGTGAATATTGTTGATAAATAAAAATAAATGTTAATTAAATAGGAAAGTGTGGCTCAAAAGAAACTTTTATATATCTTATATAACTAAGTAGGAACTTTTCAAAATGGTTTATTTTGAAAAGGTCAGTTATTTAATTTTTTGGCAATAATTAAGGCAACTATCTGCCTAAGTTGTATGTAATATATGTGTCAAGTTAACAAATACCATACATACACACACATATGCATCTATACACAAATACATACGATTTTCTGCATGCAGCTTCTCCTTCTGGTACTGTTTCTACACTTGGTGTTAGTGTAGTGATAGTGGAGTCAGCCTTCAAGCCAAGAAGCCCTGAGTTCAAGTTTCACTTTTGCCACCTCCTATGGGCATGACCTTGGGCAAGTTAGTTGACATCCCAATGCTGTAGGCAACACAAGATGCCACTCTGTATTGGCAGAGGGAGCTGTCTATAGTGGGAACATCTCAGGTGGGATGCCTACTGCATCTGGAGCATTGGTCCGTGTCTGGGTGCCACTGTCCCCTCAGTGGAGGCTAAGTTGCTGGAGGTCAGGCCCTAGGTTGGTCTCCATTGTCTTGTTTTCCAGCAAGAGCAGATCATGGGTCAATCAGCAACTCTAACAAGGGGGAGATAGCATCATTCATCACTCTTCTGAGACATTTATCTTATCACACAATCTCAGTTTTCCAAAACTTATTTGAAAACTCCAAAGGCAGTGAGATTGGAGCCTTGAAGGCCAGCAAAGGGGACCTAGTTCTCTGAAAGCCCCTCCCCATGGGCCTCCTCTCAGTGCCTGTCCAGTCTGATGATATGTAATGCTCTGCAGGTGGTTGAGTATCTGCTGTTATATTCCAGTGGTGGAGGGGAAAGGGACTTGGTCTGAGAGACAGAAGGCCTGAACTCAGGGCCAGTGGGCTCTACTCACTATTTCATCTTCTCCAAGTCTGCCACCCTCTGGAATCTGTAAGATGGGGACAGAATGACATCAGCCCAGCCTGTCCAAAGAGATCTTTCGGAGGCTAAAGAGCTGACAGGTGGCTATGGGTCCAAATGCCAGATTTTAAGCAGGGGGTGGGTGAAGCAAAGATGTTCACACTGCCTGAGAAGATGGTGATGACTTGGCAGTCTGACAAGCCCAGTTGTGGCCAGTGACTCCACCTTGGCTCTCTCCCACCCTGTGGTCTTGCTTCTCTCCACAACTCTGGGCAAGTCTCTTAGGCTCATCATGCTTTAGGATGATTCACTGAGATTCTAAGCTGCAGGGCAGGTGCTGATCCAATATGGAAGGGGGTTTCCCCACCTGAAATTCCCTTTACCAACCAAGCAGCGGATCTAACTTTTATCTCTACATGTCTGCTAAATAAAAGCTAATGTTTATAGAGCGCTCCCTCTGTGCCAAGTGTTTACAATTATGATCCTCACAGAACTGGGAGGGAGGTGCTGCTGTTATCCTCGTTTTCCAGTTGAGGAAACTGAGGCAAGCAAGTTCAATGGCATGCTCTTACATCTACAATGTGTCAGGCTGGATGGAGGGCAGGGATCATGTAATTTAAAACAAAGAAAATTCTTTCCCTTGGAAATTTCTTCTAACTCAAAGCTTTGCATATGGCAGGTGATTCATAAAAGTGTATTGAATTGAATAACCCTACACAAGGGCATGTAATTGCCTTCAGGTCTAGGCTCATGAGCTGACAAGCTAAGAGGGACCCTTGAGGTCATTGGTTCAATCCCCTCACTTTACAGAGAAGGAAAGTGACACCCAGAGAGGTTAAGTTGCTTGCTGAAGGTCACATAGGAAGTGAGAGCCAAAATGTGAACCCAGGTCCCCAGGTACTAAGTGCACTAGGTGGAGATAGGGTCCCCTCAGACTGGGTGCTCCCTGCACTAGCCGATGAGCCTGCACGCTCAGTCAGCACAGGGCCACCGTGGTCTGGTTTCATCATCTGTATTTTTACTGTGGCTTTGGAGCAATGTGAGGAAGGTTTGAGAACACAAAAGACGTTTGGGCAAATGTTTGACTCCATCACAAGGAATATAAGGAGGTGAGCAACCGCAAAGACAAAACAAATCGCCCTTCTCTTCTTTCTCCAGGAAGAGAGATGTGCAAGTGAACAGGGATTCGAATGTGCTTCTTCCCGGTTCTTCCATATTCTCTGGGATGCCCCGCTCTTGGCCAGCCCCCCCACCCAGACTGATGGCATAGGTTAGGAGGGGCAGATGATGATGCCTAATAGATCTCTCCTAGAAAGCTGTCTCTCCTCTCTCGTGATGGATCCATTTATTTCCCTTTGCCATTCATTTCAGATCTGAAAGATTAGGGAACACAGTCCTGGTACAAACGTACTTTGGCATGGTTTGGCGAACATCTCAATTATTCATAGCTGAGCTGCCTTGTAAAGATCTCATAAATTAATAACACATGGCTAAGTATCCCATCCATCAGCGCTATAAAAATATTTGTAAGCCTCCATAAATGTTAATGGGAGGGGGCAGGTAAACAATCTCTCCCCACTTGTTCTAAATCAAGGATCCGCATCGCAGTAATCGGCATCCTCGAAGCTTTTAAAGTCGTCAGATTCTGTAGTCCCAAACCGGGGCCTGAGATTTAATGAAGTGAGAGATTTGGAGTGGGCGAGGGAGGGAAGGAGGAAGAGAATCCTGAGCTTAATTGCAGGTGCTTTGCTGGTCTTAATAACTGTGCCATTGGAGACCGATACTGGTGGGCAGCAGTTTGGAGCGTGAACCTGAGCGCATGGATCCAAATGCCACAATAGACAGGCATTCATTAGATATGAATTACTCTTTTTTAAAGTGGCTGGCTGGAGAAGGAGAATTGCCACCTTGGAATGGATGGCGTCCTCCCCCTCTTCTCCGACCCCCTCCCGCCACATGGGAAGGTGATAAATCGCTGGCTGCAGAAACAGCAGGGAGGCTTATTAATAGACGCCTTCAGCTCCCCTGGCAATCACTCCGAGAGCAAATGACATGACACAAAGGTTTTCCCTTTTCCACGCAGGAGACGTGCATTTCCGATGAGCGTTTCTTGGAAATTGATATAGAATTTCTGGGTCTGGCTGGTGAAAGCCTGGGCTGCTTTGACATTGGGAAGGTTTTTATAAATGTGCCGTCACCTACGCAGTCATTACTGCGTTCTCCTCCTGATAGATTTTTAATGTCATTCTCGGGGCTGCTGTCTTGAAAAAAAAGAACATCAAAATCCACTTTATTTTCAGCTAAATGGAGGAATTAACAGGCAGGCGAGGGTAAACAGCTATTTGTTTTAGTGCTGATTTCGTGGCTGCAAACCCAAGCAAACTTAAAACACTAAGCTCCGCAGCCAGAAGGACAGCGCTGACCGATCTTCCTTCCCCAGCGTCCTCGGCGAGCAGTTTCTTGCGGAGGGGCCAGCGGGCCCCTTGGCTGCTTCCGCCCCTCCTACTGAGGGGCTGCTGCTCTTCAGCAAGGTCAGCGAGAAGGGCTGAGCCTCAGAGCCGGCGGCCCGTCTCGTGCCTTAGTAAAGCAGACATAGAAGTTAGTGGCTGCTATTGAGTTGGGAATTATGTGGGCAACGTCCTTTATTGTGCTTTCAAGACCCTGATCAGCACAGTCGCACAAAATGGACCTTAAGGGCATCTCACTGCGGGGGTCAGCCTTTTAAGTGAGTGCAGAATATTGACTGGCCCACACATGGTTTTCGATGGTGTGGCTTCCCCGAGTCACCGACGCTTTGAATCCTTTATTTCCTGGCATCAATTAAACAGACCGGGGAGCCTTGGGCAGCTGACTTCCCCAGCCTGTGCCTCAGTTCTCGCCTCTGAAAAGTTCGGGGCAAAGGCGGCAGGCTTAGAGGATAGCGCCCTAGATTTAGGACTGGAAAGAGCCTTCGAAGGCATCTAGTCCAACCCACCATTTTACCGTGAGAGCGAACGGATGGGGAGATAAAGTGCTCGGGGTCCCTTGGCTAGCAAGAGCCAGTCAGTCCTGAAACCGACGTTTTGCTGTTGCAATACACAGGGTTCTCTTGGCTCTGCTCGTTCCTTTCTTCCTGGTTTTCCACAGGTCTGCCCGTGGCTTTGGAAGACCACCGCACTCATCGTTTTCACAGCACAGCGGTGTTTCACCGCACTCAAACACTTGGCGGTCTTTTCCAAACTGAGGATTCTTTTGATCATTATAAACCCCCAAATTAACTGTAAAGGCCATATGAAGAAAGACGCTCTCTGCGTCCAGAGAAGGAGGCGAGGGATAGAAATAGGCGGAGACTAGTTTTCCGTGTGTGTAGCTGTTTGTCGCCAACGGGGGCCATCTCTAGGATGGGGGGAGGGAAGAAAGAAGTTTGAAAAAAATAAAAAAAGAAATTTGCCTAATTTTGTTGTATATGTAAAAGGAATAGCAAGTTACACACAGGAGAGTTGCACTTTCATTTGCAGCCATCTTTTTTATTATGTTATGGAAATTCTTGTTTTATTCCATAAATTAAAAATAAAATAAATGTTAAAATAAATAAAACTAGGATCTGATGATCATTCTTCTTCTTGGTTCTTGTTCTTATGGACAAAGTGGTGGATGAAATAAAACCAGGAACTCTGGGTAATGTAAACTCGTCCCTTGTCTCTCTGCCATCACCTGAGTCTGTGCCTTCATTACATGGCGCCTCGTTGAGGGCAATGGTGTCTTACCAGCTCTAACTTCCCATAACCTCCATGCCCTTTTTTTACAGCTGAGGAGACTTTGGAGGATAGATTGTCTTTTAATCTGGGCCTCCTGATTCATTTCCATGTTCTTTGTTCCCCAGTCCACCTGGCCATCCACCGGCCAAATTGGTTTCCCCAAAGTGCAGTTATCCTGGTGGCCCTCTAGAAATTCCACCTAATGCCTCCCTTTGCTTTTAGGATTAACTGCCCTCACTCCTCACCTCTGCCCTGGAGAATCTCTGGCTTCTGTGAAAGCTCAGCTCAGACACCACCTCCTGCCAAAGCTGTTGGGCTTTCTCTCCTCTGGAAATCCAGAGGAGATTTATTTATGCCTATGGAGTCATAGCATCTGTGAGCTGGAAGAGACCTACCTCAGCATCTGTCTTCAATTGAATGAGTATCTCCCCACCCCTTCAGCATCCTTGGCAAATGGTCTCTGCTTAGACACCTCCAGAGAAAGGGATGCCCACAGCCTTCTGATGCAGCCCACTGCATGTTGGGATAGCTCCAATTGGGAGGAAGTTTTCCCCTGCATCAAGCCTCAATCTGTCTCTCTGAATTTAATGTATGCTTATCTGTGTAGACCCTCTAGCAGAAAGTAAGCTCCTTGAGGGCAGGCCCATGTCATTCTTGTCTTTCTGTTCCTAGCACCTGGCACAGCACCTAGAATGCCATGAGTGCTTCATAAATGCTCGCTGAATTAAATGGCACTGTAACTCACCATGTTACGCCCAGCTCTGCTCCCTGGGGTCAAGGACAATGTGAACAAACAGGAGCTTCCTTCCATGCCACAGCCTTCAGATTCCTGCAGACAGCTCCCATGACCCCTGAGGCTTCTCTCCTTCAAGCTAAACAGCCCCAGTTCTTTCACAACACAAACTTCTCCTGTCTTCATCTTCTACATGCCTCCCTGAATGTGGTTCTCCTTCCCTATCTCAAGAGATCAGGAGGTTTTTTTAAGTCAGGGGAGGTTTTAGTCTTACTTTCTCATCACAAGCACCTTGCAGAGGACCATGAACACAGAAGGTACTCAATAAACATTGTCTGATTGATTGGGAAATTGCCCATTTCATTCATCCTGCCAGTCCCCTGGTCAGATATATCCCATAACTCCCTGTTTCCCAGTGCGGGTCTGAACTCTCTGTCTGGGTGTCTAGGCCATGTTCAGCCTGTGCCAGCTCCTTGACCCCAAGCCTTCCTCCTGTCTCAAGACTACCCCTTCCTCGTACCCACCTCTGTGACCTCATTCCTATTGATCTCTTGTTCTGGAATGCTCTCTCTCCTCTGCCCCCTTAGCTCAGTTTAGCTTGTCCTTTCCAGCCTACATAGCAAGTCATTTGTAGAGGACTCTATGAAAGTGCCTTCCTGACAAACTCACCTTAATAGAACTTCACTAAAACCACCCATTATAAGGCTTAATTATCCCTTTGGTGGCTCACAAGCATATCACCTGTGGGCCTTTTGCTTCCTTGCCCACATTTGCTGCTGGTCTGTGTCTCCTGACTCTTCAGCATCCCCACCAGTGTCAAGCACATGCCAGGCTCTCAGGAAACGAATGGGGCTTGGTTCCTTTGCCATTTGTCCACTTGTGGGTATAGGCTGGGCATCCTACATCCTAGTGGACCTAGGACTACCTAGGACATAGTCTATCCTGAAGGTGCCTTGTTTTCCAGAGATTAAGAACTGGAGTTAGTAATGGGAAGGAAAGGAACTCACACTGGCACCTAATAGAATAAAGGCAGCCATTCCCTAAGGAATCATTCTCTAGCTGCTGTCAAAGAATAAGAATGTGTCCTCTGTCTTTGGAAGTAGGTACTCAGATCTGGGTCCCTCTGACATCCAGCCCTTTTGCAAAAAGTGAGGCACTTTTCTACTTGGTGCCCACAATTTAACTATGGGAATGTGTGTGGGAGGCATGCCTGAAATCCAGAAAGATATCTCCTGTTCCAGACAATGATGCTGTTTGTCCAGGGACTTTGTTTCCCATATGTTTCGTTGTAGGACCCCACCCCAACCCCCTGCTATTCCTGCCTCTTTTCTGCCTTATTTCCTTGAAGTTTATCTCAAAATAAACCTGAAGCCCATTCCCTTTGGAGAATGTCTGTGTGGACTTCACTGGCTTGGTCTCTCACTGTGACCTTCCACCAACGTTAAAAGGAACCAGCAGAGTGAAAGAATGGCAAAATTAAAAGAAAAGAAAACCCAGTAGATTTTGGATCAGAGAACCAGCTGGGTTCTTGTCCCAGCTTATCTGATAATGACCTTGTTAGCTTTCAGATGTTGGGACAGATCACTTCTCTGAACCTTAGCTTCCTTATCAACCATACAAATGGTTTAGCATACATGATAGCTGAGGTTCTGGCCATCACTGAAGTCATAGCATTCCCTTCTCCACATGGCTCTGCCAGCATCATTTTCTCTTCTGTATAAAGAAACTCTATGCCCCCCTGAGGGTAAGACCAAAGCCTCAACTATGTGTTTCCAGGCTCTCAGTTAGCTCAGCTGCTCCCTTTCTGTGCCATGGATTTCAGCTCCTCTCTCTCCATCTCACTTGTATGTCAATTCCTTCTCCTCATCCTTCTCTTTCAGTCTCTAAGTCTCTGGTAAACAAAATGGCCCCAGGTATTGGCCGACTAGATAACACGCTGAGTGGTGTGACTGTATAGTCTTCTTTTCAAACTCACTGATTTACACACAATTCATAATGGAAGTGGAGATGGCTTGGACTGTGGTCACTGCCCACTACCCTTGGGAAAGCAGCCATATACATTTGAGAATGGGCTGGGTCCCTTCATCCTTTCTTCTGAATATCCCAGTGGGGTTGATAACTAAAGAACCCTGGGAGGCTGGAAGTGAAGCCTCTTAGATCTGGGATCTCAATTACCTTTGTTGGCTCTAGCCCAGCCACGACACTAAGTGAAATGATGCCTGAATCTGCCATGCACAGTACTGTCTTCTACTGGCATGTTTAGTTAAACTTGTCAATTAGGAAGAATGCCTAATTAGATGCTGACGTTTTGGGCACCCAGTTTATTTACCGAAGCTTCTTTTTGTTGCCTGGATTAAGGGCCATTTCATTTGCAAGCCTAATGTTTCCATAGGAGCTCCTAATTGGACTAATTTCCATGTCTCTCCTGCTCTCTCTCTTTCAAATTCCCAATTTCTTAAAGAAAATTATCCTCTGAACAAAGGATTGTGGGTGACAGAGATAAGAACTGCTTTGCCTTCAGAAGTTAATGCTCAACCAAGGGTCAAAAGTAGCAACGTCCATGTATGATGCTACTTACTGTCGGGTCATGCTCCAGGGCCCCTCATGTAGCATCAAAGGCCCATGCATTATTAAAGGACTCTGGAGGCCCAGGCATGGAATCAGTCTCAACAGCAGCAGTTCAAAGGTGCATCGGCTACAAGGAAACAATGTGCAGGCCCTCATTACATGAGTAAAAACGGCTAAAAATATTGCACCAACCATGGGAAAAATACAGTGCCAGCTCTGCAGGGCAGGGCATCTTTGATGTTAAAATGTCCTGGAAACATTCTCAAAGTGGCAAGCATGCTAATACCCCACTTTTGAAGTGTAATCCCTTCAGACTTAAGATCCTGAGAAAGAATGAATTTTCTGCTTAACACAAATTTCAGTCACAGAGAATCATCAAATCCTGCATTAAAAAGGACCTCAGCAGCCGTCTAGCCAGCCTCCTATCTGAACATCCATCCCCCGGGATACCTATGGGAAGCCATTACTGGACCTTAGGAGGGGGCTCACTCTCAGCCAGCTGAGGACACTTTGGGGCATCTCTACATTAGGAGGCTGGCTTGGCTTTGGATCTTGCCATCAAGATTCAATCTGGCCTCTTTGCAACTTCTGCACGTTCCCCCTTGGCTCTGTCTTCTAGCACTAAGCTGAACAAGTGCGTTCCTCTTTCACATGGCATCCCCAAGAATAATGACAGATAGCTCTCCCATCTCCCTGAGGCCTTCTTTTTCTTTTGGCTGAGCATGCCCAGTTCTTTCCGCCAATCCCAACAGAGCATGGTTGTAAGGATTTTCACCATCCTGATTGCCTTCTCAGAATATTCTCCATTTTCACAATGTCCTTCCTAAAATGAGTCATCTAGAACTCAGAACAGCACTCCAGGCATGCTTGGGCAGAGGACATACAGACCAATCCTGAATACTAGGTATTCATTTTTTGGGGTGGGGGTCTCTATATTATACTATTGACTCAGAGTAAGCTCCAGGTCAGGTAAGACCCTCATATCCTAAGGGTTAAGTGTCAGTTTCAGGGTCACACAGTCAGTACAACTAAGGAGTAAGGATGTAGACAATATTGAAAAAAGAAATGGAATTGTAGCGAGAGAAGTGGGGCTCAGTGAAAAGAACATTCTATTTAGAGTCAGAGAATCTGATTACAAATCCTTGTCTGTGCAACTTGCTACCTGAGTGACTTTAGGCAAATCACTCACCCTCTCTGGGCCTCAAGCAACAGACAGATGGTTAATAAGCATTTATCAAGTACCTGCTGTGTGCCTAGCACTGAGCTAAACACTAGAGACACAAAGAAAAGTAAAAATAAAACCCCTGCCCTCACATAACTCAAAATCTAATGGGGTAAACAACTATATTCTTAGAGCTATAGACAGGAGCAATTGGAGATCCTCACAGAGGGAGGCTCTAGCACTGGGGGAGTGAGAAATGGCTCTTACGGAGGGGGAGATCTGAGCTGAGACTTAAAGGAAATGAAGGAAGCCAGAGCCAGAAGTAAACAAAGCAATTGCACCAGATGGCCCTGGGTCATTTTTAGCTCAAGATCTATGACCTTCTGGTGGCACCAATGATTATTTTTCATGGATATCTGACTTATTGATGGGAGTTAGCCTGCCCCCAATGTAGATTGGAGCCCCTCTAGGACTTGGTAGATATTCTTCCTAAGTTGCTGTGCCTGAGGAAAAAAAAAAAAGCAAATGCCCTGTGGCCATCCTAGTGGGGAGCATCTCTGAAAGTAGGTGGGTTGGTCCTTGGATGGTAGATGGTAATCCAGATCTGAAAACTTTCCAGTGTGGTATGTCCCATCCAAACCACAATGAGGCAATAGTGTAGAACAATAGTGGAGGTCTGGAAGTCTAGAAAAATCCAGTGGCTCAATGAATGCTTGGGAGCAAGCAGTCTAAACACTAGGCAGTGGTTCTGGGCACTTGGTACCCATTTCTCCACCATCCTTGCACCTTGACTGCAGAAAGAGGAGAGGTCATGGCAGAATGGGGGACTGTCCTATAACCGGTTAATGCAAGTCCTCTCAAACAAAGATCTTCAAGCCATCCTGAGAGGGGAAGGACCCTTTCTCTCTATCTTTCTGTTCTGGTCATGAACATGCTAAAGTCAGCACAAATCAGATTTCCTTCACCAAGGTTGTTTCTGAATCATGCTGGGGTTTGATTTGCTTTATCACTTTAGTATCACTGAAATTGTATTACAGATGTTCTCTGATCCAAAGGGCAGTGGGGAGACACGCGTGGCTCGTAAGTGGTTGTATCATCCAGGAAATGAATGATCAAGAAGTGGCACAGCCTGTCTAGACATTGTTCAGGCACATCTAGACATTAGATATAAGAATGCTGAAACTTCTGGAGAAAGGATGCCAAGATCGACTAGGGGGGGGCACATGGGAAGGTACAGAAAAGAGGTGTACAGGATGTATTGGCAGTACCTGCATCAGCAGAATGAGGGCCCACATCCTGATTATAGACTGATTACAGACCCATAAAGGCAAGAAAGCTGCCTAAAATGGGTAGGTTTGTAACAATCATTTTCTGTTTTGAGGCCATTAAAATCCAGGGTCAATGCTTAGCCCTAGAGAAGAGGAGAAAAGGTTTAAAAATCATCACAAAAGTATGAGAATTTGGGAGTTGTAAAGAACCTCAGTGGCCAATTTTTCTGGTCCATACCTGGAAAGAATCCCTCCTAAACCTACCAATCAGTGGCCATGCAGCCCTCCTTGAAGATGCAATTAGCTGGCACTACCTGCTTCCAAAGACAGCACATTCTACCTTTAGGCCGTGGTGGTTGTTCGGTGGTTTCAGTCATGTCCAAATCTCCATGACCCCTTTTGGGGTCTTCTTGGCAAAGACACTGGAGGGATTTGCCATTTCCTTCTCCAGCTCATTTTACAGATAAGGACACCGAGGCAAACAGGGTTAAGTGACTTGCCCAGGGTCGCATAGCTAGAAAATGTATGAGGCCAGTGTTAACTCGGGAAGATGTCTTCTTGACTCTAGACTCAGCACTTTATCCATTATGCCACATTACCCTAAATACCCACTATGTGCCAGGCACTGTTAACACAGTCTCTGCCCTCAAGGTGCTCACAATCTAATGAGGGAAGCAAAAGTAAACAAATATATACAAAGCAAGCTATATACAGGGTAAAGAGGAAATGATTAACAGAAGGAAGGCACTGGAAGGGTTGGGGAATGCTTTCCCTAGAAGGTAAAATGTTAGTTAGGCCTCAAAGGAAGCTAGGGAGATCAGCAGTCAGAGCAAAAGAGGGAGAGCCTTCCAGACATGGGAGATAGCCAGAGACAATGCCCAGGGCTGAGAAATGGACACAGCCAGGAGGCCAAGGTCACTGGACTGAAGAGTACATGTATGGAGAGAGGTGTGAGGAGCCTGGAAAGGAAGGGGGCTAGGTGAGGAAAGGCTTTGAACACCAAAAAGTTCCTTCTATTTTCCCCATGAAACCACAAGGTGCCCCTATGCAGCTTTCACTGAACATGTTTAATATCTCTGACTCATCTACTCAAAGAAATCAATCGTGTTCCCTCACTGAGTCTTCTCTTCTCCAAGGTGAGTGCCCCCAGTTCTTTCAAATAGCCCTCACCTGATGAACTCTATCTTGGCTCCCTTCCTCTAGACTCAACATATCCAGGACAGAACTGATCATCTCCCCCCAGATCAGTCTCTCTTTATAAATCCTCTTTTTCTGTCAAGGGCAACACCCTCCTTGCAGTCATCTGTCTTGGATTCCTCGCTCTCCCATACCCCTATGTCTCACACTTGCCAAGTCTTTCATTTTGACCTCCCAGCACATCTCCTAGCCACCTTCTTCTCTGCAATCATGAAGCTTCTACCTCAGTTCTCTTATCACCTCTCACCTGCACCAGCGAAGTAGCCTCTTAGCTGGTCTCCCTGCTTCCATTTCCTGCCCCCAATCTATCATCCACACTCCTGCCAAAGAGGTCTTCAGAAGGCACAAACCTGCTGACGTGACTTCCCTATTCACCAATATCTCAGAGGCTCCCTAAGGCTTCCAGAATCAAATACGAATGGTTCTGTTTGGTTCCTACAGACTTTCTGTCTGACTAGCTACATTCCCCGTCTGTTATACAGGATTCACCTGTGAGAACTCAAGCAAGGCCCAGCTCTAGCTTTCTGCAAATTTCAACTTAAAAACCTCATTCCTGTCCCCCGTCAGGGTCTTTCTTCTGCCCTCAACTATCTTATATTTAATTTCTATTTACTCTGTATGCATTTTGTTATCTATACACATATGTAGGTGTTTTTCTTGTGATATCTGTAATGTAAGCCTCTTTAGGGCAGGGACTCTTTCAACTTTGTCTTTGTTCCCCTAGAGTACTTTAGTAGCTGTGGGTCCATGGGCAAGTCATATGACCTCTCAGTTTCCTTATCTGGAAAAAGGGGATAATCATAGCACCCCTCTCACAGGGCTCAGGATGGGATGGTGATGCTAGTAGAAAAGAGGGAGGTGAATCTGGAAATAGAAGCTCCTCTTTGCAGTAGGCAGCAAGCGATGGCTGGTTATGGGAATCCTCAAGGGATTCTCATCTGCTCCAGGCCACGTGGGAAGAAAGCTTACCTTCTCTTTGTTTGTGAATATTCACTAGACAAACTGCAGTGTTCCTCCATTCCTCATCTTCTCCAAGGTACCAGTTTAAATCTTCAACAAGATTCAACATTAAAAGAAAACTCCATCAAGGATATGGGTGACAGATACTGTGAGTTAAGCTATACACCAAGCAAGGCATTGAAGTGGAAGTATTTGAGGGAGGCCATTGCCAAGCTGGAGAGCTCCTAAGGACAGTGACAAGCAGGGGAGAAGGGCTCAGTTTCATGCCATATGAGATTGACTGAAGAAACTGGGGACCTTTGGTGAAGAGAAGACTGAGGGGAAGGAGGAAGCATGGACCCAACATATTTGAAGAGCTCTTAGGTAGGAGGGACATATAGAATTATTCTGCTTGGCCCAAGAGGCCAAATCTAGGAGCAATAGAAGAAAGTAAGAAGAGGCAAATTTAGGCTCCATGTCAGGAAAACAAATAAACAAGACTTCCTAACAATCAGATCTGTCCAGCAGAGAAACAGGCTACTTTAGGAAGTGGGAGGTCTGAGCTTACTAAGGATTTTCAGGCAGGGGTTGGATGATCACTTGGCAGTTTTGCTGAAGAAAGGATTTCTATTCAGGCAAGGGTTGAAGTGGAAGGACAAGATTCCTTCTACCACCAAGACTGTGATTCTAGGAATATCTATTGATCCTTCCCTTTGGTCCCCAGATCTCCTGCCCCTAATCCTAAAAGCTGATGTTTTCAGACTTTTGTTCTCTTGGAAAGCATAACAGAACAGAAAAGAAGGGGCAAGCTCAGGGAACAGGACAATAAAGAGTGGTGGTTTTGGAGTCAGATGACTTGGGCCCAACTCTCTCCTTTGCCACCTACTACCTTTGTGACCCTGACAAGTTAATCCTCCTGGGCATCAGTCTCCTTGCCTATAACATGAAGGGCTTGGGTTAGATGGCCTCCAAGTTATCTTCTACATCTAGGCTTGTGATCCCACTTGGTGAAAAGGGTAGACACAAAGTAAGGAAAAATGGGACAGAAGTTAGGAAAGAGATGGCATGTGGATTCATGATGGTAAAATGTCTATCTCAATGAAACCTTTTTAAGTGTCTCTGATGTGCACAGATTCAAATCCTGTCCCTTACACATTCTAGCTGTTTAACCCTGGACAAGTCACTCAAGCTCTCAATGACCCCAGGCCACCTGAAGACAATAAGGCTTGCCCCAGTTGTCAGTCTGTGTGAGGGGAGGGAGCCTTCACCTAGGTAGATCCTTATGGCAGTGATCTACAGATCTAGGTCCAAAGAAAGGGGGTAGGAGGAATACATGAAAATAAGCCTCAAATGGTAGAGAACGGTCTGATTGTAGATGGCCTTCAAGTTTGTCTTTTACTGCATCAACAACAGAGAGTTTAAACAGGAGAGCACTCTGATCTGCTCTCTGGTTTAGGACAATCAATTTGGTAGCTGTGTTAAGAGTAGAGACAAGAGGAGAGAAAACAGAAGAGGAAGACTGATCTGTGGGCAGTGACCATAGACTACTTCCTAGACTATGGCAATGAGCTTGGACAGGAAGAGGCAGATGTGAAATTTGTTGTAGAAGATTCTACAGGGCCCAGCAACAGAGTGGACCCAGAGTGAGAGGCAAGTCAGAGAGCACCAGTCAGGGTGAATGGGAAGATGGTGGTACCATCAACTGAAAGGAGGAAGCTGGGAAGCAGAGTGGGCTTAACAGGAGAAGAAGGCAAATTCTGCTTTTAATGTGTTGATACTGAGTTGCTCCCTAGAAGCACTGAGAAATGAGGGGATGGAGAGGGCTGAGATCCCTGGAATTTGCTGATGAAATTGCTCAGTAGCATAAAATTCAATCAATCACATAAATTGCAAAGGCAGTAAGTAACTCAATGGATAGAACTCTGGGCCTGGAGTCAGAAGAGATGAATTCAAATATGACCTCAGACGTAGGACCCTGATTGAATCACTTAATCTCTGTTTGCCTCAGCTTTCTCAGCTGTAAAATGGGAATAATAGCAACCCACTTTCGGGGTTGTTGTGAGGACCAAATGAGATGTTTGTAAAAAGCCCATAGCATTAGCTCAGCACATAGTAGACCTCATTTAAATATTTATTTCCTTCCCCTTCCCTCCTCAGCACTTTGTTAAACACAAGATGAGGAAGATGGGCACAAAAATAAAGACTCCATCTTGTGCAGGTTCATCATTTTATTGGTACAAATTATACTATCAAGTACCAATCCCATGCACCCCTTTGTCCATGCTGTTTCATGACTTCTCTATAGGGAACCCACCCAAAAGGCATTGGGTCTCCCCAGCCACTCCTGGCATCAAGGCAGTGCACATAGACCACTTTGGCTGCCTCGGCAGTCCTTGCCACAGCCAGACCTTCCTGTCATGCACTTCCCCACAGAAGTCTTTGATTCCTGCCCTTCTTTGTAGCGACCCACTGGTTATATACTGCAGTCTTTTTCCAGACACCACATACCTCTCCATTGCCCTCTAAATGTTGTAAATTTTTAACTCTTTGGGGACTCACGTTCAAGACTCAAAGTGCAAAACACTGTAGCCTTGCAGGGCTCCATTCTGATTTCATTGCTATGTGGTGGGAGAGACATTGTACAAAATGAGCTTTTAAGCAGCATTTCGCTTACAATGAATTTGCTCTATTAAATTAAACTCCCTTGTAATCAATGCCCAATAAACACAATGAGATCCTCTATTCTCTACATGTTTTATTCAATTGTAAAATGGCATATAAATGGTCTGTTGGTGAACATCACTTTTGAAAGGTTGCTGTTCTCTACCAATATTCTCATCAAGGAAGCCCTCGTTTGTATAGAGATGAATCACTGGAATAAGGATTTTGTTTAAGTGAAAGAGTAAGCAGACAGGCCAGGAGGTGTTGCTGCTTTCTCATTCATCTTTCTTTGTGTTCTTATGGTTGATTTTTTCCTGTGCCTTTGGTAGCTTCCTTTCCATCAGACACTTTACATGGTGATTTTTCGGTGCCCACCATTGTGTCTTCACCGACATTGATCTCCTTCATATATGTTTGAAAGAATCTTGCTATTTGTCACACCCTTGCTCTCTTTAATGCTATTTCCATCTTCCTTACTATCACATCTAGGGCTGAGACATTAGAGAACAATAATAAACCCAAAACAGCTAGAATTTATCTAAAACTTTAAAATTTCCCAAAGTACTTTGCACATATCTCATTTGATCCTGACAACACCCGTGTATTATCCCCATTTGACAGATGAGGAAAATGAGGCAGACAGGTTAAGAGATTTTCCTAGCATCACACAGCTAGTTTGTGGCTGAGGTAGGCTTGGACCTCAGCATCCTTTTGCTCTGGTCACAAAGCCCCATGGCAGCCTCAGATCAAGCAGGCCAGCATGGAAAGAAACCCAAGCCCAAAAGGCACTTTCCCTCCATTCCCAGCCTGCTATGGGTAAAGTATCATCCATTTAGAATATGAGCACAATCATAGTACACAACCATCAATTTAAAGCAAAGCGGGAAAGGGGAATCATCAGTGCACAAAGAATCAATTCTCAGCATCCGCCTGCCAGTAGACCTCAGGCCAAAACAGATTGAGTATCAAAAAGTAGTCAAAAGGGAAATCCTGTGTTTCATTATGAAATTCTTTATTGCCATGTCTATTATGTGACTAATGAACCTTTCATTTTGAATGAATGCATTTTCCCACTGCACCTGAATCATTGTTTCAAGGCCTAAAACCATCCCATGTGGCTATATGCTGATAGTTGGCGTTGGCAGAGATGGATTGTCGTCATCAAATTATTAATAGAAGTGTTCATTTTCTGTCAAATGTAAAATATGCTATGTTGTCCACAATTCCTGCCTGAACTCTATTTCGTTCCAGCTGCCAAAATGTACTGTATTATCCAAGACTTCCCAGCCTCTGCCAAAGGTGGGGGCAGGGAATGTTTCGCCAGGAGCGTCTGTGCTCGTTTCCTATGCTGATTCTTAATGGAAATGACTTTGCTGTGCTGATTAGACATCAGACTATTTGCTTGTGTGTGTTAGCATCTGTTGTGAAGGATGCACACAGAGCAAGTCTGTAAACTTCTGTTCTGCCTTTGGTTTCCCAGCTTCATTATTTAAGACTTCTGTCTTGATTGTAGTGAACTGAGAGAGAAGTTATCAATCCTTCTGTGTGTGTGTTTGTGTGTTCATGTGCGTGTTTGTATGTTTGTGTGCATGCACGCATACAGGGGAGCCTTCAAATATCATTCGACTCTCCAAAAGCTGCAACACTGACTATTTGGTTGAGACATAATTTCTAAAAGCATCTTTCCTCATTGGAGATCCAGATGTCACCATGACATTGGAGGTCAAAGTTCTTGTGTCTTTTGTCTGCTGGTGATGAAGCTTCTTGGAAGCCATTTGGCAGGATTTCATCATGAATTTTGTCCCATGCAGCAGGACTGTCTCTGGCCAGCTTGGCTCACCGGAGAAGACACTTTCTTTTCTCTACATGTGGCAGCATTCAGTGTGCCTTTCATATTCTCCTCCTACTGTTGTGAGAAGGCCTCTGGCTTCACTATTGTATGGTTTAATCAGCAAATGACAAACAGATGATGTTTCCCTTCAGAAATCCCTTGGAGAATTAATCTCCCACACAGAAAACAGTGTGTTTTCAGGGCCATGTCTAATGGAGCACCACCACCATCACAAGGGGCTCCCATCTTTCAAAACGAAATAATCTCCCTATCCCAGGCTACTTTGAATTTACATAACTTTAGTGTAATTATCCAGTTCTTTCACAAATAGCTTTTCATCACACAATGAAAACATCAAAAATCAAATTTAGTCTTCAATCTCATCTGTGGAAATTTATTAACTGGGAAAAGCCATTTCATTCAGTTCTTTTTCTCTCCCTGTTCAACTCATGAGTGATCTCTGAAGACACTTGTCTGTTTTTGCATGATCTGTGGTGAAGAAGGGAGAGATAAGACTTTTCCCCTCCCATCCTGACCACCACACTTGCCACATTGTTCCTCAGCAGCCTGAGTACTGAGAGGTCCCTGTGCGGCTACACACGCTTGCTCGGAAGAGCCAGATCCAATTCATCACAGGCAGATGTTGCCAGTCTGAGGATCATGTCATCCAAGTCAACACACTTTTATTAAGTCCTTTCTATATGTACTTATAGAATGGTGCTAGGAATACAAAGGCAAGGATGAAGCAGTTCCTTCCTTGAGTTACTTTCATTCTACTGGAAGTTTCATCATGGACGTAGATAGGCAAGTGTAAGAATACACAAAGCGATTCGAGTGAGAGCCCCAGCCCCCAGAAGAGGAGGGATGCCCTCCTGCAGAAGGTGAAGCCTGAGCCCGGCTGCCTTCCCGAGGGTCATAAGCAAGGTTATCCCAGATCCTCCCCAGATTATTGAAATGGCCTTTGGGTTGGTTTCCCTGCTTCTCCCTCTCCTGTGTCACCTTCTTGAACCTTCACTTGGCCAAGAAATACACCTCACCTAAGACCTTCCCATGATGCCCTCACTGCCAACCCTACTGCTTTAGACAGAAGACCTTTCCCATACATTCACAGATGTGAATAACAAGGCTTCAGCTTTCTTCCCATAGAACGTCAATTCCTTGAGTGCAGGGGTATTTCAGTGTTATCATCATATGCCCTTTGCTTACCAAACTTCCAGGCACACAGTAGGCCCTTGAGAAATGCTTGTTGATAACTGTTTACTCCTAAGATTGATCTAACCATATTACACCCCTACTCAAAAATCTTCAGTGCCTTCCTAGCTACCTCTCTGACCAAATACCAAAGCCACAGCCCACCAGGTAAAGCCCTTCACAATCTGGCTCCCCACTTCCTTTGCTCCATGACTCCCTGTTACTCCCCTTTATGTGTTCTCCATTCCCATCAAGCTGACCTTACACACAAGGATACACTTCCTTCCTCAGAGCTTTGCCCAAGATGGGCCTCCTGCCTAGAGTGCCATTCCCCGTCACCTCTGTCTCTTGGAAGCCACTCCACCCTTCCAAGCATGGCCCAGATGACCCCGTGTTTGTTCTGTAGGTTGCCTGCTGTTACTTGGAGCAGGCAACCTATTTATGTGCTCCTGTCCACGTGGTATCTGACCAGTAGCAGAGAAAGCTCTTGAGGGCAAAGAACTTTTCCATTTATATCGTGGTCTCTCTCATCACCTCATACGATTCATGGTACACAGTGGCATCTAATTAATGTGTGCTTGACTCAGTTAAAGGGTCAGGAGAGCAATTCAGACACAAGGGAGCATGGAGACCCAAAGGCTGGGAATAGAATATCACCAATGGAGAACAGACAGTGGGTCACTTTGCCTGCAAAGGGTCAGGAACAAAGGGAGTGATTGAGAATGAGCCTGGAAATGACAGCCCAAAGGAGAGGCCTTGGGGCTTCCCCTGGAGGCCACTAGGAGCCTATGTTCAGGCTAGTCTGGCCTAGTCTGTGAATTGGCCATGTCAGGCTGACCTTAGTAGGCTGGATGAATGGGAAAACCCAAGAGAGCAAACAGGGAGACCCATGAGCAGGTTATGGTCTTGATCCAGGGGGAAGGAGCCAGGTCTAAATGCAGGCGGAAAATGTCAAAAGGGACAGAAGGGGACCCAGGGTTCAAGAGGGACTAGAAAGCGTGTGTGTGTGTGTGTGTGTGTGTGTGTGTGTGTGTGTGTGTGTGTGAGTGTGTATGTGAGTGTGCCTGGAGAGTATATACAAATATATGCACATACATGTATACATACACATGCACACATGCATAGAGAATGGTGTATATGCACATGTTTGTATGTATACATAAACATACAGTACATATATACATTATAGGGTATACATACGCAAACATGTATACACACATATGTGTGTGTAATCTCCAAGGCATCTACATTTATTGGCTTTGTGAAGTCACCAGTAGGGAGGAATCCAGGCAAAGAGGCCCCAAAGTTTGGGGACTAAAGCTGAGGGGTCAGAATGTAGGGAAGGAATCTGGAAAGAGGGGTAGGGGCACACCGAGACACTGATTGTCTCTATAGGTCAAAGCAATGTTCTGATAATTCTGAGCTGCCTCTCAGACCAGATACACAAGCCACAGCCCACCAGGCAAAGCCCTCCACAGTCTGGCTCCCCACTTCCAGCTAGACAATCTAGTATTTGGGTTTTTTTTTTAAATCAGTTGTGGGGAGAGGGAGAGAGAAAGGGCCAGGGAAAGTTATTGACAGCTGGTTAAAGCACAGAATGTTCTGTTCAGAAAATATTCAAATTCTGCCTTAAATTCTCTCCATTTTGTTTCCCCGTGGGGAAAGTCAGATTCACATTCATTACACTCCTCATTATCCAGTACCTGCCTTGTGCAGAGATCTCTGCTGGGCCCTCTGGATGCTATAAGACCCAGACATATGGGAGATAGTCGTGCCCTCTGTGTGGGAGCCAGTGGCCCCAAGGTGGGATGCCACCAGTCACCAGATCCATTCTCAGGCATTGGCAGGAGCTGACCTGATGCTCTAGGGGAAAAGTCACCAAAACTGGACCCAGTGGAGAGAAAAGCTCACGTCTTAGCTTAAGCACTTGGCATCTGGGTGGTCCTGGGACAAGTCTCTGGACCTCCCCCAGCTTTAGCTTCCTCCTCTGAAATGAGACTGAGGCTCACACTTATACTACCAACCTTCAGAGAGATGCTATGAGAAAAGGCTGTTTAAAGCCCTCTTAAACATGTGTTCTGTGATCAATAGAGAGAGCGGCCCTGGGCAGACAGGGGCATGCAGGGGCCCAGGCTGGAGTGATCCCCATGGGCAGCCCAGGACTGAGCACCATCCCACTCCGGGCTGCTGACTGGGGGCCCCCTAAGGAGTTGGCAGGCAGGGCCTGGGGAGGTGGGGAGGAGGGAGCTGGGGAGAAGGTTTTCAGCTCTCGTCCTTTGTTTGCTGGACTGTGAGCTGCCCTTTTCCTCAATAATGATCTCCTTCAGAGGAAATGAAAGTAAGTACAACTGGTTGAACATCCCCTCAAATTGGACTCTTGAAATGTCTTATTAGCACCAAGCTGGGTGAGCGAGGCAGCAGCAGAGGCCAGAAACTTCATAGACACAGAACTGTGTCAACGGCTCCAGAGGTAAATTGCTAGCAGTCAGAGCTGACCCCTGGGAATTGGACGGCCTTCACACAACCTTGTAATCTGTAAACTCCAGAGGAAAGGAGGATTTTGTGGGAAGAGCATCCTCCTTTCTCTCTCTCTCTCTCTCTCTCTCTCTCTCTCTCTCTCTCTCTCCCTCTCTCCCTCTCTCTCTCTCTCTCTCTCCTCTTTCTCTCTCTCTCTCTCTTTCTCTCTCTCCCCCTATTCTTTTCCTTCTCTTCCTTTCTGGCTCCCTTTCCCCTTCTCCCCCCCCTTTCTTTTTTTCTTCTTACCTTCTTAATTCATTTTCATTCTTTCTCTCTTCCTTCCTTCCTTCCCTAATTTACTCTTCTTTTTTATTTCCCTTCCTTCTTTTTCCATTCTTCCTCTCTTTAAATCTCTCTCTTTCTCCCTTTTCCCTTTCTTCATCTCTTTTTTCATACACATTTATGACTTGCATGTCCATGCCAGAAACCAATAATAACAAATGAACTCTTATGACCATGCTCAGCTGTGGAATGTAATGTTAGCATTTACTGTGCAGAAGCAGCCACCACACCAAGGATTCAGGGTAGAGCTGTCATGCTGTCAGGCATGATGGTGACTGGGACAAGTTCATACTTGTGCCCCATCCACTGTACACTTGAAAACCAAAGTCTTTCCTCCTACTTGGTCTCTGCAGTGAAGACAGGCTCGGAATTCTTTCTAGGAGTGACTGAGAAACTTTGGCTGGAAGAAGGAAAGGGCTGACTTCATCTTCCTGGTTTTCTGTGCGTGGAAGAGACGATTCTGCAAATGGGAGATTTCTAGGGAAGGAAGTGACAAAGCAAAAGCAAATGCCGAGATTCTAAGAGACTGTCTCGTACTTAAACAAAAATGGAGTCTCTCTGCTCTGTGGTTCCTGGATGGTGGCTGGCCCATTGATGTGACTGATCAACTGCTTGACACTGTTCAGTTGGGGAGAGTGAGTGATTCTGCTGTCAACAAGGGGCTCTGGACTCAGGCCGAGTGACGTGGGGCCCATGGAGAAATCTCAAGCAATCTATGACCATGTGTGGGAAATAAGGTCATATTTTTAATTCAATCTAATTGTTTTCTTTTGCTATATCCTATTATTCTGTTCTATGCATCTGAAAACTTATTCTGAGAAGGCGTTGGCAGACTTCCGGTTAGCCCAAGGATTCTATGACACAGAGAAGAGAGAAAAGTCCCAATCTGAGACATTAGAGAATTTTTAATTCCATAGATTGAAAGCAAGAAGGGCCCTGAGGTGCCCTGCAGTTAAACCCCTTCATTTAACGCAGGAAAGAACTGAGGCCTGACAAAGCCAATGACCTGGCCAACGTCTCACAGGGAGAAGTGGCAGGGGCAGGATTTGAACCCAGATCCTCTGATTCCCACTGCCCCCAGCAGGGGAGGAGGGGGCATTTGCCTTTAGGGATGCCTTTCATTTCTGGAGCCTGGAAGTTGGGGTGTGAAAACACAGTAGCGAATGCATGGTAGGGCTTGAGCTTGGCTCGTGAGTTTACCTCTGCAGAGTGCTTTGTAAACCTTAAATACCGCACAGTATCATTAACCAGACCGCAGTGATCTACAACCAACCAGACGCTCAGGTAGAATTCGCCGAATTAAACACTGTGCAGGGTGTCCCCAAAACCACGGATAGTCTTTAGCTTAAAAATACTTTGGGGATCCCCAGTACTTACTCAACTTTCCACAAGCCAGGATACGATATTTTTAGTTGTCTCTGAGGGCTATGTAGGAGAGTTCTCAGTCTGTCAATGAGTTTTTATTAAGGGTCTACTTACTTTGAGCCAGGGACAGTGACAATTGTAGGGACACACACACACACACATACACACACATACACACATACACATATATACACACACATACACACACATACACACACACACACACACACACACACACACCAAGGTAAAAACATGAAGGTTTTCAAGGAGCCTGAAGAGTCTAAAGAGGAGACGGAAGTAAGTATAATCAAGACATAAACAATGTAAGTGGAAAGTCATCTGTAGGGGGAGGTACTGGCAGTGATGCAACTAGAAAGGGCCCCTTGCAGAAGGGAAGGTTGGGATTGGGTCTTGAAGAGAGAGCCAGGGAAACCAGGAGGCAGAGGGGAGGAGAAAGGAAGAGCATTCCAGGCATGGGAATGCCGAGCCATGGAGGTGGCAGATGGGGGCCATGGGCAAGTAACAGCAAAGAGGGCAGTGTCATTAGAGTACACGGAGAGGAGGAAAGTACAAAACTGGAGGGAAGGGGCTGGACCCTGCATCATTTTAAGGGCACCATTTTTAGTGGAGAGACTTTCAAGTCTCCAAAGGGGAGTCCTGTGGAAGAAAGATTAGGCTTGTCCACTTCGCCTTTGAAGGCAGAACTTAGAGCAACGGGTCCCTTCTGACCCCATTCCTTCCCATTTCTTCTGTGACTCGGGCTGAGTTACTCAATGGAAGGCATTACATGTAATGATGTGTGACAGAATTTGTTGGTATTTCCAGAAATTCTTTTTAATTATTTTGCTACTAAAATCATTCGACATTTCTCCTCCTCCAAGCAACAAATGGTAATCAACTGGCATTCTGGGAAGTAGGTCACTCAAAGCTTTCAATGGGCATTTGAGCATGAGAAAGGGTGTATCTTTCTTAATGCCAGCTTTGGGCATGAGTGCTTCATCCAGAACTGCCAGAGTAGTTGCTCCCTTGGGATGGGTGTGACAGTTAGACCTGTCTGGGGTGTCTTGAACTGCCACAATCCATGAGGCAGACTCTCACTTTGGGTAAACTCGCTGGAGAACAGGAGGTTTCAACAGCTCCCCAAGATTACATTCAGTTCCCCCAAGGAGTACATGTCCACTACAGAAACGATTACCAGGAACCTCCAACATGGGCAAGTAACAGGAGTTCTTCCATTTTCTCTGAAAGCTGAAGTAAATCCTGTTTCCTGAATAATGGTACCTTGAGGAATTTATTCATTCAAAAGATAGCTCCTTTAGCTCTGTCCCTTCTAGAAAGGGATGGAAAATGGTTCAGGGAAAGCACCCAAGTAATTGACACAGATGAATGTGTGAAAAGTCCAAAGGAAAGGTCCAGGAAACAGACAAATTGTGTCCCACATCTGGGATGTTCTCTCCTCTCCTCCTCCCTAGCCTTCAAGACTTAGCTCACATGTCATTTTCTCCCGGAAGCTTCCTTGATTTCCACCAATTGTTAATCCTCTATTCCTCATTATTTTTTAACTTACATCACATACCAGGTCTAGAAGGGACCTTTGGAGGTCATGGAGCCCAACCCTTTCATTCTAGACCTAGAGAAGCAGTCATTTGCCCAAGAGCATAGAGCTAGTTAAGCAGCACAGCTAAGTTTGGCGAGCTAGGTCCTCTGACTCTAAGGCCAGAACTTTTTCCTTCTCACCAGCAGAGTGCAGTCTCTCTGAGGGCGAGGACTATTTCATAGGTTTGGTCAGGATCCTCAGTTCTTCAGGACAGTAATCATTTTTAAGCACATTAAATTGAATAGAATTAATCCTTCCCCTGGGGTAGAAAAGGTCCTTCCCAATGGAAGGAGTGGCTTCTGAGTTGGAGCATGAAAGAGGGCAGTTCTTTCAACAAATGGTCTGGGCATGCCCATAAGGGAGCTCTCAAAGTTGGAGGCTTCAGAAAGATGTTAAAATCACTTCTAGACCTTAGGTTCTCAATTATCCTCTTTATGAGGGCAGTGAGATGGCACAGGAGATAGAGCCATAGACCTGGAATCAGGAAGACTCATATTCCTGAGTTCAAATTCAGTCAGACACCTGCTAGCTGTGTGACCCTGGGCAATTCACTTCACCCTGTTTGCCTCAGTTTCCTCATCTGTAAAATGAACTGGAGGAGAAAATGGCAAACCACTTTAGTATCTTTGCCAAAGAAAATCCCAAATAGGGTCACAAAGAATTGGACAAGACTGAAAAAAAACTGAACAACAACTATATGTGAACAACCTCAATAGGTGAGGTAGAATGGAGTCCTCCTCTTTATTAAGATACTCCCAGAATTCTAGGTTCTTAGAACTGGAAGGGCCCTTGGCAGTCATATAATCACCCACCTGTACCTGGACAATTCCTTCATAATACATCTGCCAGGTGATCTCCCAGCCCATTGCTTGAAGGTCCTCCAGTGGGGAAACCAATGATTTCCTGAGGCTACTATGGGCTAGTTCACACTGGCTGAAAATGTTTTGTTTTATTTTTGCCCCAACATCAAAAAAGAATTCCATTGTGTATGGACTAGATGTGGGTTCTGGGATTGGCCTAGCTGGCTGCTGAGGACCCTTCCAGCTTCCAAATTCTGTGGTTCTGAACCTTTTTGCTACACGCACCCCTTCCTCTTGTTTCTTCTTCCTACAACCAAACAATCCAAGTTGAATTGCATTTCCCTGGTGTAATGCTAATGGAATTTAAAGATGCCCCTCTATTGGCTTGGTTTTTGGGTTTAGTGTTAAAACCCAGAGCTTGTGAATCCCACTTATAGGATGGATTTGTTGATGTAAAGAGAGAGGGCTGAACTGGGAAGAGCCATGGATTTAGAGAGAGGCCCAAGCAGAGATAAGGTCCAAGCAGAGGAAGCCAGAAGGACTTTTGGGAACTGCCACCCAGAGCTGCTGAGAACTGAGGAGGCACGGCTGTGATGCTGGTATTTTGTCTGTCTGTTTTGATGTTGTTTTGCCAGATTCACCTGATGGTGAAGGACAGTGCTGCTGTTGTAGAGGTCCTAGAACCTGGCTGTTGGTTCAGAAGCCCTGAAGAAGGATTTTCCTCTTGTATGTTTACAGAAATCCTGGAAGAGGGCCTTGCTGATGTTTTCAGGGGTTCTGGAACTGTTCTACAGGCAGAAAGTGACTAGATGAGGACACTGGCTATGGCTTTGTTGAGCCTTGTCTCCCCAGGAACTGAGATTGCTGAGGGCTTGCCTCATGTCAAGATGAAGGCCCTTTCCTTGGGTTTTCAATGCTGTGATGATATCTTAACCTTGTTGTAGCTCAAGGGTAGATGGCCTTTTGTGCTCTCCTACCCCTTTTGAGAAAGTGCTTGGTATTAATGGATAGTATTGTAATTCAGTTGTGATCCAGGGATGGGAAACTTTTGGCTTTTTGTGCTCTTTAACTGACCAAATGAATGTACTTTGTCTATGATTGGAAATTAATCTCCATTTGAGAAGAGAGACTTTGACTGACTAAATGAATGTACTGTCCAGGGGTGGAGTAGTAAGTAACTGGAGTGAATTGAGAACTTACTTGCTAAATGAATGAATTACATTGTATTTTGATTTTCTCTGTTCTGTGAATGTTTTGCCTTAATCAGTCGCTGAATAAATGGAGTTTGCTATGCTGGTAATCTGAACCTTGGAAGTTGCCTTTGCTTGGCATTACACCTAGCTTGATAGTTTGAAAAAGATTAGCATCTGTTGGATTTGGAAGAGCACTCAGCAAGGTTGAAGATGATCCTGGACAGTCAGGTCTTAACCAAGTTGTTTTACTCTTTGGGGGAAAATAATAAAAAAGTTTGAAAAAAGCACTGGCCTTTCTGTAGAGCTTCAAGGGTTGTAAAGTACTTTAATTAAATTGCTTTACTTGACTCAAACAACAACTCTGGCAGGGAGATACTCTAATATTATCCCTATTTCATAAATGAGGAACTGAGACCATGAGCAAGTGACTTGCCCATAGTCATATAGTGACGGTCTGACACAGGATTTAAGTTTAGGTCTTCCTAACCCCGGTCCAGTAATCTATCCACTCTACGACCTAGCTACATAGAAAATTATTTCCTTGAATAAATCTAAAGAAGAAAAGGTTTGCGAAGTCTAAAGGTGTATTGAAGAAGATTATTGTATTAAGGACAGGGAGTAATAATTTTCTAACCTCAGTCTACATTAGAGATGGAAGAGAAATGGGTTTAAGTTGAGGATTGGAGCATGATGAGAAGAGTTTCCTTATAGTAAGAAAGGAACAGAACAGAGAGTCATCTTGAGAGGCTGGAAGGTATCAGAATGGAGAAAATGCTTCTGGTTTTGTGTAGAGAGCCTTGGGAGCTAAAATCGTGAGTTCACACATTATTCCATAGGCACTGGAGAGCCGTGGAGTTTGGTTGTCCTTTTAATATGTTGATTTGTTCAGAAGAGAACATTAGGAAGATTCCTTGGGCAGTAGTCAAATTGCTAGATTAGGAAAGTGATGAAGATTAGAGACACCAAGGCTGGTAGGAGTCTATTACAATATTCTGCATGAAAATATTGATTGTAGTCCTTCGACCTACCTTTCAGCCTGGTCTCAGGGGTAGTGGCAGCAGCACTAGAGGAGGCAGTGAAGGCAGCAGCTGGGGTGGTCACTCCAAGACCTAAGAAAGTGTCTGGTAACAAGGATTGGTTTCAGAGTTCCCAGGGTCCTAGCTTTGCTCAGATGCTGAAAAAGAACTTGCCAGTCGAACCTTCAACAACAATGTATCCTCCTTCAGGATATTCAACATCAGAGGATTACAATGTGTTGAATTTAGCTTCTGAAATTACACAGATCACACAATCACTGCTTTCCAAAGTAGTCCTGCCTCATCGAAATACTGTCCTTTGTCCAAAGAAGATTCCCAAGGAATTCATCGTGAAGTACAGAGGTGGAGAGATCAGCCCAGTGTCTGCCCTCCACCAGTTTGCACAAATGCAGCGTGTGCAACTTGACCTTAAGGAAACTGTCACAACAGGTGACGTTATGGGTCCTTTTGTGCCTTTTGTGCCGTGGTGTTTGGCCCTCAATATGAAACTGGCCTGGGACGGAATAAAAAAGCGTGAATCCAATGTGGTCAGACTGGCCCTTGATGAGCTTTTGCAGTTGGATGATCCGGAACCGAGGAATGTAGAAACGTCTGCTCTCTGGGCTTGACCATTTGGGCCTCCAGTCCCTATGGAAACCTAGACAGAGCTCCCCAAACAACAATGTTTTCTTCTTCCTGAATGATTCCCCATGATGACCCATATTGACCTGACTTTCCAAAATGGTGATGTTGTGAGTTATGAGAAACAACAGTGAAGAGCCAGAAATGACAGAGAAGCAACCAGGAAGCTTCAGCTCTAAGATCTCTATACCAAAAACCATGGAGAAAAGTCTTAGTCACGTGTGAGCTGTCGTCCCACCAAAGACTTGCTGCGGCAAATGAACATGCACTTGTTTTACTATTTTCTCACGCGTATGTGGGTGTTTTTATGATTAATAAACTACAAATAATAAAAAAGAAAAATGTTGATTGTAGATGGAAGAGCAACAAAAATAATAACAATAATAAATAATAGTAGTTTTTTTAGTGCCTCAAGGCTTGCGCAGTTCACGTATTATCTCATGTAGCCCTCATAACAACCCTGTGAAGCAGGCGCTCTTATTATGCCCACCTTACAGCAGAAGAGACTGAGCCTGGGGAGTGGAATGATTGCCCAGAGTCCTGCAGCTGTCAGGTGTCTGGCTCAGGAGCTGGAGTCCAAGTCAGGGGCTCTCTCCGTGGGATCACTTAGCGGCAGGAGGTGTCTCCAGGGTTGAGAAGACTTGGCAATGAGTCAGATAAGACATTGCCTGGATGCTGAGTGAAGGAGGGAGTGACAAGAAAGGAGAGATACGAGATGGCTGAGAGGGAGAGCCTAACTCCGAATGTATGAAGAATGGATGGGGCAAGAGCCGTTCTCACCCATGAGCTATTGTGGAGCTGACATCCAGCCCACAGCCGGGTGACTTCTGCTCAGCACCCCCTCCTCAGCTGTGTGCAGGGTGTTAAGTGTTGTTCTTTCCTCCTTCCACACTGAATCACACACAGGGCTGGCAGCTGGGCCGGGAAGGCCATGCCGAGGGACGTGGCCTGCCAGAAGGAATTCCTGGGTTTGCTGTGCTCAGTTGAATGGAAAGCTTCTTGAGGGAAGAGACTGTTTTCCATTGTGTCTTCATGCCCTCAGTGCCCAGCTCAGTGCTGTGCTTGGCTTGGTAAATATCTTTTGCATTAGATGGTATGGGTGCAGATTAAATTTCGAGTTAAAAAACCTGGCTTTGCATGCTCATTTCCCCACTTGCTACCTGTGACTTTGAGGGAGCCATTGTGGGTTCTCTGGGGCTCAGTCTCATCACTGGTAGAATGGAGCAGTTGTATTAGATGACTCCGTAGTCTGTCCCAGCTCTAAGTCACTCCACTGAAGCCTAGCTGGCTCCCCATTTCCTCTAGGATTCAACAGAATCTCCTCGTTGGGGCATTTAAAGACTTTCACCACTTGACTCTGTGTATCTTCTTATTAAAAGTTAATCCCATTTACACATACTCCAATCTAACCAAAGCAGTTCTTGTTCTTAACACAAGTAACTTTATTTCCCACCTCCAAGTCTTTGCACTAGCTACTGACTTGGAATGTACTCTCTGCTCATCTTTGTCTTATAATCCCTAGTTTCAGTATTCAATTCAAGGGCCACCTTCTATTTGAAATCTTCCTGATATATGCAGCTACTAATGCCCCACAGTAATTATCTTGTGTGTGTTTGGTTTGTACATACATGTGCCTATAGGTATGAATCTGTGTATACACATACATATACACACACATGCAATCTCCCCTGATTGAATTAGGCTGGGACTATTTCACTTTCTGTCTTTGTAGCTTCAGGACCCAGAACAATGCCTGGCACATTGAAGACCCTTCAGGGATACTTGCTGGTTTCCTGATAATTCCATGATTCTAGGCTAGCTTGGGGTCCGATGCACAGGTGCTAGTATGAGTAGCATATCTTTGTTCTTTTTTGAACCTTTGAGCCTTCCTTCCCTAATTTAGCATTAACAAGGTTCCACTGAAGCCCATCAGAGGACCATGTGGCAAGATGGCGGCTGGGCCTGCCTTGGTAGCAGGGTGCGGGGAGTACTGAGTGTCCTTGTCAGTTTCCAGCTCTTCATGAACTAGAGGGGGAAATAGTGAAGTTACATTGAGCCCTGATTGAGTTATTTTTATTCCTAATTCAATTATCTCTCTTTCAAAAGTACTCTAATTCAAGCCAAATGAAATTCGAAGGGATATCAGGGAGTGGTGGGCCTCACGGAAATGGAAGCCCCAGAATTCTGTTGGCCGCTAAGAGGCTTTAGGCTAAATCCTCAGGGTCTGCCAGGCTCTGCTTTGGATGTTCATTCTGTATTAATTAAAAATAAAAAAGGATTTTGCCCATGTCTGGAGAAGAGCATGGGCCCTCCAATGGTTTAGCCTGCCAGGCGCCAGGTGCACATAGGGAGGTTTTGCAGAGATAACAATAGAATGTATTGATTTTCTCAAACCAATGCCAAGGCACAAATCAGTTGAACCCCCTTAATAATACATGCCCAGGGTTTTTGCAGCCTCTCTAAGCCCAGCAGGACTGGAGAGGAGGACTGCTCCACAGGCAGCCAACACAGGCATCTGAGGTAGACTGTCCTGGAAAGCAGGAGCACATCCCCAAATCAGAGGCTCCATGATCAAAAGGAGCCATGAAGCCAGGAGGCAAAGTGTTAATGAGAAGCAGCCACTGCCCCTGGTTTGTGATGGTGGCCCTTCCTTGACTCCCACCACCCAGGTCGGGGCTCGAGCACATTGACGGTGTCATGGCCCCAGGAATGGCATTGGGAGCATACAAAGGAAGGGGGGAGGGTTCCAGGGGCCCCGCGCTGCCCACGTCCGCGGGGTGGGGAAGCGACCCCTCTCCTCCCAAGGCTGCAACATCCTAGAGACAGAGTCCCTGTTTCTCATTTTCATTTTTGTGGGGGAGCCTTCTCTGGTCAGGACTTCTGTGTCTGTCAGGAAGGGAACTCCCTCCTGGCCCCCTCTTGTGAAGGAGCATTCCGAAGCTGGAGGCAGCATTCACCAGAGGGCTTAGGTGCCAGCTGTGGGGACAGGGATGACAAGAAGACAGTGAGCAGTGTGGTGCAGTGGGTGGGGCGCAGAGTGTGATCCTGCCTCGGGCATTTCTTCTCTCTGGGCCTCTGGACCTTCGTTTTCTCTTCTGTATGAGAGGGTGATTGGGCATCCCTTCCAAGCCTAATTTCATGACACTATTGATTCTTGCCCTGTGATATGTGTGTGTATGGGGGGGGGAAGAGGGGGGAAGAATATGACTAAGACCCCCCATCCCATCCCCGCCCCCTGAAAGTGCTTCATCTGTCCCAGTAATAGCTAAATTCCTAGGATGTTGTTGGTAAATCGCATTTTTTATATGCAACTCTGTCCCAGCGAAGCTTGCTAGTGGGCAAAGTGTTTTAACTATTTGGTGACCACGCCTGTAATTCAGTTCTTTATTATTCACTTAAGCATTTCTTCAGGGCCCACGGTGTGCTCAGCTCCCTGCCGGTGGCTGACAGTGCCTCTGATATGCTGCCGTGGGATTCTGGGTAAATCGCTGAACCCCTCAGGCTCTGGGGAGCTCTCTGTAAGTGAAAGGGAGGGAGGGAGGGAGTTTCCAAGAGAGGCATCAGGCTGTCCCACTGACGTCACAAGGCTTGACCTAAGGACATAATCCTAGTTGATGTGTGTTCAGCCCTCTCCGCTCTCAACAAGGCTTCTACAGACTGCCAGGAAGACTCAATGATGTCCCCTATTGTACCCCTCAAGGCACTGGAGGCTCTAGTCCCAGCAGGCAGAGGGTCAAGATGCTGCTTCATGCAACCTCTCATGGTGAGCGGGACGTGGCATTAGACAAGTAACGGGGGTATCAGGGCAGGGTGGGGGCAGCCCGCAGGAAGGGAGCTGGGCACAGCGCCAAGGAGAGCCAGCGTCCAGCCGTGCCTTTGATACACACTGGCCGCAGGACGGGGCGGATAGATCGCTGATGCCCCCAACGTGTCAGGAAACTCTCGAGACTCCGAGCGGGACACGAGGTGATGAATCGGACTACAAGCTCCTTGAGGGCAGGGGCTGACTTTCTTTCTATTTGGATTTCCAGCACTTCGCAGTGTCTGGCAATAGTAAGTGCTTAATAAATCTTATTGATTTGACTTGGCTTGATTTCATCTGTATAAACGGAGAGACACTACTTACCTTGACTTTCTAATGCAAATGAAATTATAAGTCCAGTCAAAAAAAAAGAAAACCAAGGCAACAACATTTGGGTCCAAGTATTTGTAGTGGGGGGAGGGGAGCAATTATGTTTTCATGCCTGAGGGAGTTCCTGGAATGGAAACTCCCTTCGCCAATGCTGATCTGTAGCTTTTTTTTTTTTTTTGAGACAGAGAATTGTCACCAGGAGGTGCCCAGGGCTCACACGCATCGGGGTACTTTAACAAGTGCTTTTTTGATGCTTCATTGGCAGGAGGTGTTGAATCTCAGTCCCTCCAGACCAGGCATATCATCTTTTTGTTTATTGAACTCAAATGTCACATTAATGTACATGGGATGGGGTAGGGGGGAATGTTAAATTCAGTTCTTGAATTGTCACCACCAGCAAGAAACTTCTTCCTTCTTGTTGACCTTGTCTATCTTTTTATGTATTTATCTGACAAGTTTGCAAATTTGTTTGAGTTTAATTTTTAAAGATTTACATGGGAAAATAGATAATAAAATACCGCCCTTAGTGTGCGTAGAAAGTAAGAAAGAGTGCTTTGGGGCAGCAAGAGCTCTAGGATGCTGGACTTGGAGTTAAGGTCTGAGTTGGAATCCTTGCTAGGGCCAAGCTTGTGCTGTGACCCTGGCAAAGCACAACCTCCCAGTCTTAGTTTCTTCCTCTGTCTACCTGGAATAAATGGTCGCGCTTCCCTCTTGGGTGGGGTGGCTGGTGAGGATCAGGTGAGATCATAGAAGTTCAGCACTGGGCAAACTTTAAAGCACTTTATACTTGTGAGTTGTTATTCAGATCTGGAGAGCCCAGGGCTACCAACAACTCGCACAGGAAATTATTCCGAGTAATATTTCCCAGCTAAGGAAGCTGACTCCTGGACTCACGTGGCTATAAAGCATGCGAGCCAGGACATGAGCCCAGCCCCCAGTTCAAAGGTCTCCTCTTCTCCCACCTGGCTCTCCAGCACTCTCCAGCACTCCAAATACAGCTGCCATAGAGAGCGTAGGACCTTGTGAATGTTGAGGGTTATGCGAGGGATGGATTTCTAGGAAATCCTTTGAGGGTTCTATTAGTCTGAAAGAATTACCAGGCTTAAGCAATCTTGGCAGTTTTATAAAAGTTTATTGTTACACTGAGGCAAGGGGTGAGGTAAGGAGACCCCCAAGCTGATAGATATTAAAGGAAGAGTTACCAAGTTAGTGTGATGCTCTTCAGTGGGCAGGGATGTAGACAGACAACCTGCAAAGTTCTAGGGGCCGGTACAAAACTGTCAGTCATCAGTTCATTAGGCTAATGAGGTGTACAAAGGTGGAGTTAGGGAGGGACCTGGGAGGAACCAGGGAGTGACCAATACTTAAAGGAACACGTACCCTTCGTATCAACTGTGCATGTGCCCTGCCCATAATTCACTGGGAGAAATCCAAGGGGAGGGGAAGCAAAAGGCGTGGTTTTAGCCCTGAAATGTCATAAAGTCAACCAGTGGTCAGATTTGAGCTCAAATTCCTTTGAGAAGTACCTCATCCAGTTTGCGAATGGACGAGTCTTGTTTCCACCAGTTACTAGAACAAAAGGAGGCAGTGCCCTTAAAAGATTCTTGTTATCATAGCTATAGAGTTAATGGTTTCAGAGGAAATACCTCTAGGCTGGGGACAGGGAAGGCCCAAAGTTAATGCTTTACAGCTGTGGGGGGAGAGAAGAGTGACTTTTCACAAACAGATATCCCATGCCTAGGTGCCTGAACACAAATGAGATTTTTACAGATTGAAGTTACAACAATGTTTCAAAATTATTAAATCATCCCAAAGAATATTACAAAGGCCACCTCGTCATGAAGACGCACAGGACCCAGATGGGAATCTTGTTAACTCTGCCACTTAGCTGCATGCCCTTGGACAGGTCACTTCTGGGGGTCTGAGCCTCTGTGGGATGGGATGGGGTGGGGTTAGACTAATCTCCAAGTCCTCTTTCTCCACTCTCTCCCCCTGGTGTGCAGGGGACCTGGGCTTGGCAGGGGATGTCAGTAAAGTACAAGGTGTTTTGGGCAATCCAGTTGGAGAATATTCTAAGTCCCTGAGAGCTTATGGTCTTAACTGGGGGAAGGAAAGCGTGCCCCGCCCCCAAGGAGCGCCACTGGAAGTGTTAGGCTGTGCATTTAGTCATCCCAAGGTGTGCTCCTCTGTGACCTGGCGTCTCTGGTCATTTCCCATATCTTGTTGGAAGGTCAGAGTGGTGGGGTGGAGCAGGGCAGAGGGTTCCATGATTTCAGCCTTTATCCGGGGTATCCTGGTGCCAGCATGAATATGCTCACTAAAGCCCCGAGCATAAATTTTCAGGGTGAACATTTGCAATACATCAATTTATACCTTGAAAATCAGCAAATGCTACTAATCAGGCCTTGGTTTATTGCTCATTGATTGTCTGTACTTAAGAAGCTGGTGGAGAATAATGCGGATTCAACATAAAAGTGTGTTGTGTGTAATTTTTTTTTTTCTGGAAAGCCAGCTGTTAAATATTTACCAACACACCCCTACTTACAACCTCGATCCAACACTGGATGCCAAGCTTTTCAAAGCATAATTGACAAGAATGGATGGTGTTTGTGGCTGTTCTTACCAGCACTCTGGGAGGTTTGGATGCCCCTTCCTCAAATGAAAGTGCTTGGGCTGCATCTGGAAGGAGGGTAATGATTGGTTTGTGTTCAGAGAGATTACTAATTAAGTGATCATCTACTGACTCTGGAGCTGGCTAGGTTGACAACAAAGTTGTGTTTCTTGTCAATTAATTCCCCTTTGGCTGTTAGAAAGTTTGTTTCTTTGTGTGGCTGACAGGGATGTTTGGAGGAAAGCAAGTAAAATGTGCCAACTATAGATACAGATACGCGTCCATGTATGCACATACGTGTATCGAGTACAATGTGAGAAATTCCATACATGCTGAGTCTATATGTACCTATCACACACATATATAAATTTATTGTTGTTGTTGTTGTTATGTGTAGAATCCTAGAATTTAAAATAAGATTTTGAGATGTAAGAGACTTTAGAAAGTGGCTTCACTTTACAGATGGGGGAAATTGAGTCTCCAAGGCGTGAAGTGATTTCCCCAAGGCTACACAGGGAGTAAGTGACAGAGAGAGAATGGAACTCACACCTTCTCACTCCAACCCAAAGCTTCCCGTATGGAACCACATATTGGGGCTTTACACAGAGCATGGAAATCATCAATCTGCATGAACTGAGCAGCTGCTCTGCTCCGGGCACTATGCTAAACACTGGGGATACAAACCGAGGCCAAAGACCATTCCTGCCCTCAGGGCTCACAGTCTGATAGGGGAGACTACACGGAAACAAGTACATTCAGAGCAAGCTATCTTCGGGCTGCCTAGGTAAGGATTGAGGGAAGGAAGGCACCAGAACTGCGAGGTGAGGGGAGGGCTCGCTCTAAAGTTGGGGTTTGGGTTGGGATTTAAAGCATGCCAGGGAGCTCGGCAGTCAAGAAAGGAGGAGAGAGAGCAGGGTGGCATGGGGAGGAGAGAGCCGGTAGATGGGGGCAGGGGGAAGAGGCAGGAGGTCACAGAGCAGGGGAGGCACAGGATGGAAGGGTGTGAGGTCGGAGAGGAAGGCATGAGAAGACTGGAGAGGCAGGAGAGGGCTGGATTGGAAGGGCTTTGAATGCCACACAGAACATCACTGTTATTGCTGATTGTTTCTATAGACTGCTGAATGCTTGTGGGGGAAGCCTGAGCACCTGCCTGCTTGGTCATTCTGGGCAGGACCATCACCACCGGCTGACACCTAGTTACCTTTGGAAGGGGGAAATGCAGGGAGGAGGCGACATTCCCCCCTGACTCATCTTCCTTAACCTGTATGATATCAGACTCCAGTGGGTTGAAGAGGCAGTTTTTTCCCCTGTGAGCAGGGGAGGACTCCTGTGGTTCCAACTGGCAACCCTTGGGAAAGGAGTCAGGATGTGCACAGTGTGAGTTCTCCTTCACCAAACCCAGAGGCAGGACAAGATGCTGGCAAGAAGTCGCAGGTGACCTGGCTAGATGAGACATTGGAATCTTAGCTTAGTGACAAAGGTCTTGGTTCTTCTCTTTCTTTTTCTGGTGAGACATTAGACTTTTCTTGGTTCACGCCCTGTCTTTCCTTCTTGTTGGGTAAAGGAATGCTCTCCTCTTTACTCTCCATTCATGTTGGATGATGGAGTCAGGTTCCCAACTCTCCATCCCCTCTCTGTGGCTACACCTTTACCCCACTGGGTCTGGGACAGGAAGCAATGGTTTGTTCATGTCCAGTTTTTTTGGAGGGGGGAAGGCAAGGCAACTGAGGTTAAGTGACTTACCCAATGTTACACAGCTACTAAGTGTCAAGTGTCTGAGTCTGGATTTGAACTCAGCTCCTCCTGAGTCCAGGACCGGTGCTGTATTCATTATGTAACCTAACTGCCCCTCGTGTACATTCTTTCAGGAAGGTTTCTATTTCTTGCATCTTTCAAATTACTGTCAAGTATCATCTTCAAAGTCCTTAAAAATTATTTTGGCAGGTTTTCTGTTTTTGCTGGGGCAAAAGTGTCCCAGAATATGTGTTCTTGGCTAATTGTTGAAGCTTTCTCTCTTTCAAGTGTACCTGTGGGGCTCAGGCCCCAGACATTCTATTGGTCATTAGGAGGGAAAGCTCCCTGGAGCAGTGGTCCTGATGTTGAGACTGGCTCAAAGGCGCCCCAGGCTTGTTTCACCTGGATAAGTGTCCTCTGTTGTCAATATCTTTTTAAATGGTTTCTTTTGTCTCCTGATGGTCAGAAGTACATCCAGAGTCCCAGGCAATCCCATCGCATCTTCCCACCCCCAAACCAATGGCACTGGTTTCAGGTGTGTAAAGCTTGGGGTGCTTCCCTTAGGCTAATCTTCAGTGAGTTCAAGCTGCATTTATCTAATCACTGGCTGGAAAAGGCCAAGCCGCGTTCCTCTCTGCTCTGTATCCTGGCAGAAAAAGCTGGTTATTGTTTGATGGCTTTGAAGAGTCAGGTCCAATCCAACTAATATTTAAACACCTACTATGTGCCTGGCATGATGGGGACTCATCTGCCCATCCCCCAAAAGGGCACCATCAATAAGACACACAGACAAATCCTACAGTAGTGAGACAAGCGCTGAGAGCAAACCAAGGGCCTACAGAGGTCAGCCAGCTTTCATTGAGCTCTGACTACAGGGCTAGTCACTAACAAGGATGATTAAGAATCCGCATAATAAGAGAATGGCAGAGGTCTGCCACGCCTGCCATGCCCTTCGCGCCCTCTGTTCATGGCGACCCTGAATGCATCATCCTGTCATTGTACTCATTTTTCAGATGAGCACACTCAGGCAGGTGGTTAAGTGACTTGCCCAGGGTCTTACAGCTAACAAATGTCTGAGACAGGATTTGAACTCAGATCTTACTGACCTGCAGTCCAGCATGCTCTCAACTGCGGCACCCCTTTAGTGGCCTCAGTTCTGCTAAGTGCGAGGGCAAGTGAAATCCAGGGTGGATAGAAGCACTTTGAATGAGGGGAGGGCAAGGGGAGATATCACAGAAAAGCTCGGGCTACCAGCCATCTGTGCCAGAAGGCTGAAGAGTCTCCTTTTCGGAGGCAGGTCCATGGCCTCTGTGCTAGGTCTCCCTCCAGATGGTCACTGGCCTCTTGGGTGGCCTGAGGCCTGCAACAGAAGTGAGCCATCCTTATTTCTCAGGCACAGTGGAGGCTCAGTGTGGCCTCTAGGTGCCTTCTTGTTCTAAATTAATGTGACCTCTGACCCTAGAAATGGGAGCAAATGGAGAACCAACTGTTGGCACAGTGATTGCTCAATAAATGTGAGTTAATGTTAAAATAAAACATCTTTATTCCAAATGCATGAAAATATAAATCTGCCTCTTCGTAAAACAAGCCCAAATCACTGTTAAAGCCGTCTTCTGCAATGCCTTGACACTTTGCCTCCATATCTCTCCCCACTAAATAAACCAAGGGATTCTCCTTCTTCAGTCAGAGCCCAGGAAGGCGTCAGTCTTAAGGAAACACAAAATCGCTCCAGCCTCAGTCTCCAGCAGCCTGTGCTCCCCAGGTACCGAGCCCTGCCAGGCTGATCACTGCTCCTTCCTGGTGCTTGTCCACACTCTGTCCTTAGGAAAGAGGTGACTCTTTCCACAGATCTGCCAGCGCGTGGAGGGAGACTTCGAGTGGGTGGACCTCCCCACACACATGTTGAGTTAACCACCGCAGAGGGCCATCAGAGCTCCTGGCCAGGTGGGTGGGTCAGCCAGCTGCCAGGTGCCAGCTTACTTGTGGTGCATTCTGGGACAGCATCACTGTGTATTTTGACTCATCCCATTTTCAAAGCCCTCAGAGAAAGGAGACAAAGCAGCCAGGCAGCTACATAGAGCTCCGGACCAGATGTCAGAAAGACCTGAGTTCAAACCCAGCCTCCAACACTTAGCAGCTGTGTGACCTTGGGCAAGTCATTAATGCTCGGCCTGCCTCAGTCTCCTCATCTGTAAAATGGGAATGATAACAGCATCTGCTTTCAGGATTGTTGTGAAGATAAAAGGAGGTGACGGTTGTGGAACACTCTGTGAATTCTGCTTATTGTTCAGAGACTGGCCTGGACATGCCCTGATGGGTGACACCTATGAGTGATGGGAGTGACATATGGGGTCACTAGCTCTCCCTTTGTTTCTTTGTCCCCTTCATTCTCCCCAGTGGCTTCATTTAAAAAGTTCTGAGCAAATCCCACTCATTCCATTATGGTTGTACACATACACATATATGCATATATGACCACATACATGTACGTTCCATACATACATATAGAGCTGTTGTATGTGATATATACCAAATATAGTTAGCTCTGTGTGTGTATGTGTATATATACATATATATATGTACATGAATGTGTGTATGTATATACAACTATAAATACATATACATATGTGTGTATTTACTTTTCCTAGTAGAATGTAAGCTCTTTGAAGGCAGGATTGACCATCTTGCTTGTGTTTGCCTCTTCAGCGCTGGCCATGGTACCTGATATGTAGCAAGTGCCTAACAAATGCTCTTCTATTCAGTTACCAGAATTTCTTCTCACACATCAGTCTCCAAAATCAGCCCTTCTCTTTCTCCCTAAATACTCCCCATGAAATGAGTCATGAGGGCAGAATCAGGCCAATAATTAATTCTGTCTTGGAGGTGAAAATGTCTTTGAGTGTGGACTAGGCCACCAACTCTCTTGCTGTTTTTTAACCTGAGAGTGGATGGATTTATCATCTTCCCTGCACATAGCCACTGGGGGATTTCTGTGCCCCACCCTTGCATCTTTCTATACCTGTGGGCTGGAGCTGTGTAGAAAACAGGAATTGGGAGAGGATCTTGTCTCCCTATAGCAGAGGATGAGTCATGTGGAGACTGGAATGGAGCATGAGGTCCTCCTCTTGGGTTCTCCCAAAGACTGAAGTGGGTGGAGGGGGGAGGATATGCCTTTTCCTCCACCTACCAGTTCTTCAAAGGGTCAGCAGCCAGGGTGACAGATGTGCAGTTACAGATGAAAAGTATTCCCAAGGGTCAAGTGTCTCAGGCCACCAAAGGTTAATTGAAGAAGAATTCAATAAGGGTTTATTAAGTGTGCCCTCTGTGTGTGCATGTGTAGAGTGCCATGTTGGAACTGGGGAGCCGCCATGTTACCTCCTTCCCTTTCAAAGCTTATGGCCTCAGACATGAAGGATGTGCAAGCCCCAGATATGGATAAAGAACACCTGGGTCTGCCTCCTTCCTTAGCCTCTTAGAAGCTGAGTGACCTGAGGAAATTCCTCGTCCTCTCTAGGAGCTGGTTTCCTCATCTCTAAGATGAGGGTAGATTTGTGGAGCTCTGAGTCACCTTGGATCTCCAATATTCTCTACCTCAGTCAAATGTCACCTCCCCAAGGGCAGTGACTCCTTTTGTCTTTGAGCCCATGCCTGGCCCATCCATAGGAGATGCTACCCAGGCACTTACAAGAACAGATTGAATTGGCCTCACATCTCTGGTGGAAGAGGCAGAGGTGGGAGGTCATTTTAGACAGTCATCTTCCCCATAGCCACAGAGCTAGAGCTAGTAGATACCTCAAGTACCTTAAATTTAATAATTAATTACTGATCAGATTAAGTGACTCACCCAAAGTCATGCAGAATGTGAGAATGATATAGTGAAGATTCAAACCCAGCCCTCTTCTCATTGATTTGCTTCTTTGTAGCCACAGTGCCTGGCACACAGTAGGTGCTTATAAATGGTTATTGGTTATTGATTGTACCACTCTGCCCCTTGTAGCCACAGGGGCCTAGCTTTCATAGCCCAAATGGCTGGTGTTCTCACCACAGAACCAGCTTGAAAGTCTTGCAAGCCATTCCAAGACTCTGAAAGATAACAGCCATGCTCCAGGTAGGTGGGCTTTCTGAATTGATTAGGGGAAAAGCATGTGACCTCTGATGAGAGTCCAGCTGATACCAGATAGCAAATAGAAAATCAAGCAATATTTCCAGAGCCAAAAGGAGTCAGTTCCGCAGATCAGGATACAGCAGTTTAGAGCACAAGGGAGGGAGAAAGGAAAGATGGGAGTGATCTCTCGCTAAATGTGGGCACATCATGTAACTGTCTTGCCAGAAATGTATAATTTCTTAGTGAGATCCTTGCCTCTAGACACATTTTGTTTTGAGAAAAAGGCAAGAACCTTTTTAGATTTATAGCCAGCTTCTGGGCTGGTAGCCAGTGGGAACACCTGCCCTCACTGGCTATATGTCTTTGAGGGGAGATATACCACTTGTGCCCAGAATTCCAGGTGGAGACACTGTTACCATTCTGTGTACACAATGTCCAACTCTACCCAACAAGGCTTTGCTTATTGGACCTGAGCCTTGAATCTGGCCAGAGCAAAATGAGGGGACGTGAGGACCAAGTGAAAGGCAGGACCAAGTAAGAAAGCAGGTGATTTGGCTCTGGGAGGAGGACAGTGGCAACACGTGACTCCCAGATTCAGCTTCTTCTGTGTTACACCAAGGAGTTTCTTGGGAATCCTTGGGGAGCTTGTCTAGCTTCTTCCCTCTCCTGAGTATGTCCAACATATCCTGCATGTTTCTTGTTCATATATAATTATTTTTGTAAGTTCCTTGAGCTCATAGGACTGTTACCTTCCCTGTGTTCCCAGGGTTTAGTACAGTGCTTGGCATATAATAAGTGTTTAATAAGTGTTTATTCACTGGCTGACTTGGGAATATGTGATCTATATCTTTTTATTTAATATGAGGGGAATTATGGTTCTTATGGGAAGTAAGAGAGAGAGAGAGAGACAGAGACAGACAGAGACAGAGAGATAGATCTTTGTGAATTATATTCTCCTGTGCAGAAAGTAAACATTGTGAGTTAAGATTTTCTGAGTTAAGTGCACAGGCATTCAGGGCAACAAGATGTGGCAGAATCAGTGGCAGCGTCTGAACAGGACACTGAGCCCTCCTTTGTCCGCTGCTCTCCTCTCTTCATTCACTCAAAACAGTGAGTTTGATTTAATTGAACCAGTGTCCATATAAAAGCCATCTTCGGTCCTATTTACTATTGATTTCTGAGGGTTTGACCTCTCAGAGCTTTCTGAGGTGTGAGTTAACCTTATTGCCGGGATGAGAATTGCACCCAGGACTGACATTCCATTTTCTAAAGTAATGTGGTCAAAGAAAGAGGACCAGATTGGCCTCCTGACATCAGCCTTTGTCTCGTAAGAGGATAACATCATCTCTTGGGCTCGATAAGGAGAAAGAAAAAGAAAGAAAGAAACCTTGTTTATTTTCTGTTGACAGATGGAATGAGACCCATTTTTTGGCCAGGAACTGACAGCCCCTCTAAATCCTTCTGATAAGGGAGACAATGGTGCCAAGGTCACTCTGTCCACATACTGCCCACTGGGCTTCTCGAGTCCATCAAATGTTCAAAGCCACTAACTTCAGCTCAGTCAAGTTAGGGACAATGATAAATGAGAAATTATTTTCTTATTAGAAAGTGATTTACAGAGCATTCGTTGATTCAACAGCAAGTGGTTTGACCTGACATGCGAGTTTACATTTTAACAGCTTTCATCAATGGGATCTTAATGTTCCATCAATCCTGCTGAGATTCCAGCCATTAGTATGTGATAGAATGCAGATGGGCATCGGGGCATCCCTGCCATGTAGTGAGTGCTGCTTCCTGGGCTAGCATCTAAGTGCTGTTTTGTTTGTTTGTTTCTGCTTTTTTTTTCTATTTCTTTTTTGAAAGAAGGAAGCTGTGGAGACAGGCCAAGCCAAGAGGCAGAAGAAGCCTGTCAGACATCCTGGCTTGGTGCTGACAAGGTCTATGCCACCCTCTTGATTCTCTGTTTTTAACCTCTTCTAGGCATCCTTGGGCTCATCTGGCTTTCTTATTTTTCACACAAGTATCAAAACAACAGAGTTAGCATTTAGCCCTCCTATGCAGATGGTATCAGAGGGAAAGGATGATGTGTCTGAGAGGGGCCAGGCCAGAGCTCTCTAGAGTAAGACCTGGGCTGCCATACTCTCACACTCATACTCTCATGGTGCTGAGGGCTTGCCACTCTCTGCTCCTAGTCCCTGTGTAATGGTAATTAATTTAAATTTGAAGACCCCTTTTTGTTATGTCAAGTAAGCAGGTACTTAGCCCTTAGTAACTAATCAAATCTTTGTGGCTAAAAGGCAGAAGGTGTGAGCTCTGTCTCCTGTTGCTGACATAACAGGAAGGGTTTGGCTGAAACAGGAAGCCAGTGCTTTGTGTGTATATAAGAAGAGCCCCAGAGAGAGATGTTCAGAATTAGAATTTTTTCTTCTGGAGGGCTCCTGGTGGAAGAGAGAGAGAGTTTCTTTCAATGAGCATCTGGAAGCTGAATTTCATCACCACGTTCAATATCTAAGGAGAGGCCTTTTCTTCATCTTGACTCAGGGTGGTCTCTCAGATTCCCTGGATCCCCTTCCATGGCCCCAGCTCCTACCTGAATCCACCAAACAGTCACCTGGATTGAGAGGCTGACAGCTCCCAGGTCCTTGTCCAGTCCTCCAGGCAGTTCCTGCTACACACTGAAGTTCACAGGGTCCAACACATCTCAAAACCTTCACAACTTCTGTTCCCAGGAACTCAAGGATCAACCAAGGCACAAACAAACTGTTATCATCCTGGTCATGCTTCTTCAGTCCTCCAGAAGTTCAGCTGGCCCTAGGACCTAGAAGAAATCTCAGCCTTCCGGGTGGCCTTCTTGACAGCAACTTCAGCCTTCACTAGATTCTGGTCTCAAGGAAATCCTCTCTCAGTTCAGCTTCCAGATGCTCACTGAGAGAAACTCTTTCTCTCTTCTACCAGGAGCCTGCCAGGAAAAGGCATTCTAGTTCTGACTGTCTCTCTTTGGGGCTCTTCTTATATACACACAAAGCATTGGCTTTCTTTTTCAGCCAAACCCTTCCTGTTATGTTAGCAACAAGGAGACAGAGTTCACACATTCTGCCTCTTAGCCACAAAGGTTTGATTAGTTACTAAGGGCTAAGTACCTGCTTACTTGACATAACAAAAAGGGGTCTTCAAATTTAAATGAATTACCATTACACCCTGCCTGTTAGACCAGTTGCTTTGGCCCATGCTTTTCACTAAGCTAGATCTCCCTGGTCATTTGGCACTAGGAGGATAATGGTAGGAAGGGGCATTTCAGGCCCCTTCCTACTCCTACCTCACCCTCAGGAGAAGTTCCAAGATGGGAACATTTGATTTGGGTCTAATCAATAAGCAACAAGCATTTATTAAATTTTTCTATGTGCCAAGAACACAGGGACACACAACACAAAGACAAAAAAAAGAAAAAAGGAACAATCCCTGTCCTCGGGAGCTTATAGTCTATCAAGGCAGACAAAATGGAGACACATAAATATTCAAACCTGGACTGGTGGAATCAGAGACCAACTCCCATCCTGGGGCTTCCTGGTTGGGAATGTGGTCAAGAACACATCCTTCCTCAGATCCCCAAACCATCCCCCGTGTCCCTAGAACAATTCATTCAGTCCCAAACACTTACTTTGTGCCTGGGCAAAGCAAGCAAAGCCATGACCTCTTCCATGAGACTCTTACGAGGTTAAGATCTGAGCACAATGATTTCATTCAGTTCAACACGCATTTATTAGGCACTCACCCATGTGTTAGGTGTTGTGCTAAGCACTAGGGTTACAAAGGCACAAGATAGCATGGACTTCTACAAGTATGTAAAGAACACATGCAAAATGAATGAAGAGTAGTGGGGAGAGGCACAGCTCTAGCATAACCCACTGATATTTTAGCCCTCTGTGAGCTCCCACCAGGGGAGGGGGAGGGTCAAGGGTGCTTGGGGATACCTGAATCACAAAACTGAAACAGTTCATGTTAGAGGAAGAGGGACGAGAGGCTCTGAGCAAACTGCAGGTCTCATAAACAAGTGGGCCAGCCAAGGTGAAGCAGAGCTGCAAGGATCAGGGTGAGGTTCCTCAGTCCTTGAAGGCCCTTTAAAGGGCTTTCACCAAACACTGAGTGTCAGTGCAGCTCACATACATTCACCTCCCAGCACATCTCCAGCACCCAAAGGTTCCATATTCATGGCCATTCTTTGGAGCCCAGGATCTCACCTGGCCCAGCTCACAAGGGTCTTTTCTGATAGAAACAGAGGCCTCTGGACTGGCAGCAGGAGCTGAGATGGGCTGTCTGGGACTAAGTTTGGGCTTATATTCTATAGAAGGTACCTGATACTTCCCAAAGCTGTCCATCACAAGAAAGTCAACAATGACTAGGAGAAGGGCATCTGGGGTTCTCTACAACAGTGCATGGTTGGAGTTCAGTCCTCCACTGGACCCAGACAAATCACCAACTAACCACCAACCCAATAGGAGCACTGCTGGGAGGCCCAGGCTCACCCAGCCCCAACCAGAGGACCTGCTTCAATAAGCAGGCTAATTCCTCTCCGGTCTATACTTCCTCCTCCCAGTTCAGTCACAACAGTGGACAAGCAGACTCTGCCAATGAAGCAGTGCTCATCCATGAATGGGTGTGATCAAGCAGACTACAGCCTAGTCACCCTGCCTCAATCTCTCTGGGATGACACTAGAGAAGCAGTCTCAGTGCTCCAGCTCTCAAGGTAACACTCCGTCTGGCAGCCAAGCTCTTTCTGCCCTGGGGCCCCCTCTAGTAGCCACAGTAACAGCAATAGCAAGAGTAATGGCAAACATCTATATATCACCGGAAGGTTCACAAAACATTTGATGTACATTCTGTCAGAGATGGGGCTGGTGGAGGAGATGAATATTGTGCCTGACCACTTGGTAGCAGAGCATCCAGGACAGCAGGAGACCCTCTGACATGTGGGAGGGCCCAACTAGAGCCTGGCATCAGCCAGGATGGTCAGGCGACCACGGCTGGGCTGAACCTCTGGGGGCCCCTGGTCAGAAAGATTGTGCCACTGAGTGGCTATTCTCAGAGTAGTGTGATATGTTGTAATGCAGTAAACATTTTATTACAAGACATAATTTATAATCCCATCATTGGGCCCCATTTCACTTCCACTCGCTCATATACAACATCAGACACATGCTACATAGAGACACAATCCACAGCAGACCCATCAATGAGGTATAAAGTAAGAAAACTTGACATTTATGTAATACTTGATAGTTTGTGGAGGCTTTACAGGCGCTGTCTTTCTGGAGCCTCAGTGTCATCTCCATTTTCTATCTGATGCCATCTTGTTGTCCCCACCTTCACAGTATCTCTCTGATACTCCTCCTTCTCTCCTCTGACACTAACCCCTTCCTGGTGCAGGCCTTCATCCCCTCACACCTAGACCATTACCATAGCTACTGGGGGTCTGCCAGCCTCCATCTCTATGCTCCAGTATATCCTCCATTCAACCCCCAAAGGGATTTTCCTAAAGCCCATCTCTGACCATGTCACTCCCCTACACAGTCCACCCCAGTGGCTCCCTGGTATCTCTAGCATCAAAAGTAGTCCTCTGTGTGACTCTTAAAGCCCTTTGTGGCCCTTACTTCATTTCCTCTTAAACTTTATTCTCTTCCACATACTCTGGGGACCAGTGACCCTGATCCCTTTGCTACTCCTTGGACACAGCACTCCTCCCACCTCTGTGCATTTTCCTCGGCTGCTCGTCATGCCTAGAATGCTGTTCCTCTTCCCCTTCATCTCCTGGCTTCCTAGCTCCCTTCAAGACTCAGCTTAAATCTTTCCTTTGGCAGGAAGCTGTTCCTGGTCCTTCTTGTTACTGCTTTCCCTCCAAGATTATCTCCCATTTTAGACTAGAAATGTCATAGAGAGATTGATACATACAGGAAAAATAAATAAGTAGATAGATGATAGACAGATAGATAGATAGATAGATAGATAGATAGATAGATAGAAAAAGTGCTGCCACTGCCACTGTTAGATAAGCTGCATCTGGGTTTAGGATACCCTTACTCAGAATCTCCACAGGGTTCCATACCACAAACTCTGCCAAGGATATGATAACAAACATGATTATAGATTTAGACCTTGTGGATGGGTCCAAATTGGCTCTCTATCAGAAAACAGACACAATAAACATTTTCATCCTGCCCTGCATCTCATTCTCTTAAGAATGGTGTAGTCCAAAGAATATATAGAGAGCATTACAAAATGTAAAATAGATTTTTTGATTACATGCAATTAAAAAGTTTTTGCACAAACAAACCAATGCAAACAAAATTATAAGGAAAGTGGAAAACTTAGAAAAAAAATTTGCAACAGATATCTCTGATAAAGGCCTCATTTCTCAAGTATATAAGGAACTGAATCAAATTTATAAAAATACAAGTCATTCCCCAATTGATAAATGATCAAAGGATACAAAGTCATTTTTTTCAGACAGAAATCAAAACTATCTTTAGTCATATGAAAAAAAAATGCTCTAAATCATTATTGGTCAGAAAAAAGCAAGTTCAAGTAACACTAAGATACCAACCTATACCTATCAGAGTGGCTAACATGACAAAAAAGGAAAATGTTGGATGTTGGAGGGGATGTGGACCCTAATGCTCTGTCGGTGGAGTTGTGAACTGATCCAACCATTCTGGAGAGCAATTTGAAACTATGCCCAAATGTCTATGAAACTATGCATACCCTTTGATCTAGCAATACCACTACTAGGTCTATACCCCAAAGACATCCAAAAATGGGAAAAGGACCTATTTATACAAAAAAATATTTATAGCACCTCTTTTTGTGGTGGCTGAGAATTAAAAATCAAAGGGATACTCATCAATTGAGGAATGACTAAATGAGCCATGGTACATGATTATAATGGAGTATTATTGTGCTATAAGAAATAACAAGCAGGATGATTTCAGAAAAACCTGAAAAGACTCACATGAACTGATGCAAGGTGAAGTGAACAGAACCAGGAGAACATTGTACATAGTAACAGCAATATTGTTTGATGAAGAATTGTGGATGACTTAGCTATTCTCAACAATACAAAAATCCAACACAATGCTAAAAGGCTAATGATGAAGTATACTATCCACCTCCAGAGAAAGAAATGATGTTGATCAAATACAGACTGAAGAATGCTATTTTCACTTTCATTTTTTTTCTTTTATTCAAGTCTTCTTATACAAAATGACTAATATGGAAATGTTTTGTGTAGTTACCCATGTATAGCCTATATCTGATTGCTTACTCTCTCAGAGAACGGGGAGGGGAGGGTTAGAATTTGAAACTAAAAATTTTAAATAAATGTGTTTTTTTTTTTTAAAGAATAATGTGGTCTCCAAGAGTACACTCAATCACTTGGACAAAACCATGAAAATAGATACCAAGAGATGGCTGTATCTCCTCCAAAGAGCTAATTTTGATCCCCTATAGCTTCCTTATAAAATGGGGCAGGGAATAAACCTTCTACCATTAGTTGTAGCAGCAGATTTTGGACTGCGGGATCATGGGATAAGGTTTTTGGTATCAATCTCCAATCTGGATTGACTGTTCAATCTTTTCTTAGTGATATGGTGAGGAACAGAATCAAGTCTGACCTTCAACTAGAAGACCTTGTCACTTATTTAAATGGCTCTGTGGAAGGGGAATATGGAAACTGCAGTAGCTTCCAACATCTGGTCCTTACTGTGAATAGCCTCTTTACAATTATTGGTTTTTAAAAAAATCCCAAACGAATGGAGAGCAAATAACAGTGTCTAGTGTGTATTGTTGAATAATAATCCCTTAGCTCTAGAAGGAGTGGGGAAGAATTTAAAACAAGCACTGAGACATTATTTTAAAAAACAGCTAGTGTGCAAACCTGACTGAGGTAAAATGTCCTCTATCACTTCAATGACTTCAGCAGGGAGAGCTTCTTCACCTGGTTCACAGACTGGAGTTTTATTCACAGAGCCAGGCTGGACTGTATCCTATTGAATGAGACAAGAAAATTTGGTTGTGGAGATAAGCACTATCACTGATGTGGGGCATCAAATGAAATACTCCCATGTGTCCCCTGCCATTGAGGTTCTTGATTGCATGAGGCCATTGATGGCATGATGCAATTTTAAGTAGACTGGTCAAAGTCATATGAGGTACAGGTCAACTTGACAGTTCTAGGAGTGGGAGAGACCTTAAGACTGGATCTAGTCATTTTGAATAATAAAAACCATACTGCTGCTATAATGAATGTGACCATACAATTTGAAGATAAATATTTGGCCTTTCAATCAGCCAGAACTGGGAAAATCAAGAAACATGATCTAGTTTATCAGAATGTGGCTCAGGAAGGCTATGGGTATGTTGTGACCCTGCCTATATGCTTTTGTATATGATTACCAGATAGTCCCATATATACAATGGACTGATCTTGTTAGCTAAACTAAAGCTCAGTTTTAGTTCCATTAAAGGAAGACGCCTCCTTCCCTGTGAAAAGTGGGATGAGCACTGACCTGGAAATTCTCTCTGTACTACTGCCTATGCCTCAGTTTTCTCATCTAGAGCCAGCTGATGTCAAAGGAGATTGGGAACATTCTGAGAGTCTGGAAATTGGTATAACTAGCAAGGGCAGCATGTAGCCTTTATCTAAGGTGTAGATTCCATTTCCACCCCTCAGAGAGTGGCACTGAAACATTTCCAGAATGCCAGAGTGTTCAGAGGCAGCATTATAACCATCTCTGAGCCTCAACCTGGCTGCTACATATATGTGGCCCCTTGATAACTTCTCAGGTCATAGATGGGAGCCAGACAGGAAGTCTTGATCTGTTGTAGACCCAGGCTTCAGCAGCCACACTAAATCCAGCTTGTAGCTTACAAAGACTATACAGGAGCCCTCTCATCAGGGATATCTGTCGTAAGATTACTCACATCCTTGTCACAGTCTAGAGGAGGAACATAACTCATCTCCCTCCCTTGGCTCCCTCCCACCCTGCCTCTCTGAGCTCATTCAATATTCATTGTAACTGTCCCTGTAGCCTCTCCACTGTTGTTGAGGAAAATGGTGGATGGAGTAGAGAAAACCAGAGTTGGGAGAAAAGAGATGTGAAGGGATGGTGCATTAAAACCTTCCATCTCATTTGTATGGGATGCAAGCCAAGTTTGAGCTCTCTGAACAGGGCTGGTAGGGGAGGATGTGAGGAAGGTAACTTTTAACTATAAATTGTTGTCTAAGACCTGTGGAAGCTGCCATGGAAGAAACCAAACTCAACTCCAATCTTCTGCTTCCTATCAGATGTTGGGGTGGAATGTAAGCTCCTTAAAGGCAGAGACTGTTTTTGGTTTTGTACCTCCAGCACCTGGCACATAATAGGTGCTTAATGAGTATATCTTCCCCAGCAGAATCTGAAGCAGAGTGCAGAGTGGCTGAATCTGGGGTCAGAGGACTTGGGTTCAACTCTGGACTTTGGCTAAACATTCTGTAACAAATATGATATATGTGACTTTGAACAACTCCCTCCCCTTTGCAAAGTGAACGGAGTCAGACTGGATATCCTTTAGGTCTCCACGAACTCAAAATAGGTGGTCCTGCTATCACAGGCTGATGGATGAGCCCATGCAACTAGCACTTAGCAAATGTATATTTGTAACATTTACACGTAAAGCACTTAGCACAATGCCCAGCATATAGCAGCCATTTAATAAATGCATATTCTCTTCCCTTATTCCCCCATTTTTAGTTTTGTAAAACTCTTTGCATGTGTTATATCCTTTGATCTCACCAGAACTGTGTTGGGAGGTGCCGTTATCCCCTTTTTACAGAGAAGAAAAAGGTGGAGGTTAAGTGACTTGCCTAGAGACACACAGCTAGCAAGTGCCTGAGACAGGACCAAAACCCAGTTCTCCCTGACTCTGAGGTCAACACTCTCCCCTGGACTGAACTATATGAACTATGTGTGGTATATTATATATACAATGTGTTATTTGGATAACATATTGTATTCATTAGCATAATTCAACTGCAATTAGCATGATCATTTCCATATGACTTTTTTAAAGGTTAAGACAGTTCTTGATGTATCAGATTGGACTGAAACGAGACTAACCTGCCACCACCACCCCCTTTTTTATTTAGCTCTAATCTATTTTATATATACATGTAAGGTTTTATGAATATATATGTATGTATGTATATGTGTATGTATATATACATATGTGTGTATATATTTATATATTTGGTTACTACAATAACCCTGTGAGGGTGGTACTATTATATTCTCTATTTTATAGGTGAAAACCCTGAGGCTGAGCCGGTGTGCCCCAGAGTCCCACAGACAGGAAGGATCTGTGACGGGAGTCAAGCCTTCCTGACTCTGAGTCCATCACTTTGCCTATTACATTCTGTTGCCTCCCCTCAATAAACATGTGAAAAGTAGTGTCTTGGTGAGGTCATAATAAAATGGTCTCTTGTAAATGCAAGCCTTTCTCAAGTTCCCAAACATTTTCCAAGTTCACATCTGGATACTTGTGGAGAATGAAGTATAGGTCTGAGAAATTCAGCAAAGCCAGGATGCATTCATGGGTGTGGCTAATATTTACTTTTAGTTTTATGGGTTTTTCCTATTTATTTTGACATTCATAGTTGCACTATGACAGTAATCCCTAATTCTTTGTGTATTTTACAAATCATGAATATTAATTGGTCCTCTGTTTAAGGTTATTTTTAATTGTTTCCTTTGTCATTTAAAAGACAAATAAATTAAATCTCTCCCTTGCCTCCCAGCACCCTGGCAATGTACTCAAACTCAAACAAGGTAGAACAGAAATGGGAACAGCAGCCATTGGCTTTGGGGTTGAGGTCTTGCATCTCTGCCCTGTGACATCCATGGTGAGTGAAGAGCAAATCAGGAAGATGGTGAGAACTATGGCTCAGGCTGCCTTCTGTCTCCTCTGCTGTTTCTAATCTCAAACTCGGCTCTGATTATTACTATTTCTGGCAGAATTATGGAATTAATGTGCCTTTAAAAACTGTTCTGCAGCCGGCAGAATCAGGAAATGATTGGGAATTAGTGTTAATGGGCAAGAACACTTTCAGAGGAGATTACAAGAACCTTTGGGGTCACTCCATAATGGCCAGAGGTCACGCTGACTTGGGTCACATGCTCTGCTCAGAAAAACACATCTTGTGTTCTTTTTTCCTGCTGAGAGGGAATCTCGAGTTTCCTTCTTTTATTTCATTTGCATTGCCAAAATTAGGGAAGCCACCCAGAGCCAGAATGACATAAGGGCTTCCTTATGTATTCTTTGAGAGGTCTCCATTCCATCTGTATGTCTTTTAGTTCTTCTGAACCATCTAGGATGTTGTTGTATTTGCTCTATCTTCTCTTGGGGATGTACAACTATAAATCAATATCATTCCTTCCTCTTAGCAATTCCTTCTGCCACTTTCACTTCATGGTATTTATTTTACCATGACCTCTTTTCTCCTTTCTCATTTTTTCAGTATCTCCTGAATTTTTCCCTGCTTGTTTTTCTCCCCCTCTTCCCAAGTGTGCATGCATGCATGTGTGTGTGTGTGTGTGTGTGTGTACATGTACATGTGGTCATTCTTTAATTTTGTTCAATGCATTCATTGCCATTTTGAAGTCATGAGTGCTGATGATGGTGATGGTGTGGGGGAGATCTGAGCTTAAATATGTTATCATAGTCATCTCCTCAGATGTCTTCTCCCTACCCCATTTCAACCTCACCTACTAGCACCCTAAAGCTGATTGCTAGTGATTCAGAATTAGGGCTTTCTACTGCTCAACCTACCAGGAGAAGTGGATTCTATATTCAAAGCCTTGATTACTTTCTTCTTCTGATCAAAACTTACATGTCCTGAGCTCCAGTCTCCCGAGGTTCTGTTCTCTTTTCTTCTAATAGTGGGGTGATACATACTATTTAGTGAATCAGATAGGCTGATCTCTGCTAGTGTGCCAATAAGTTTTTGCCCAGCACATAGAAACCAATGCTTTTGACTCCATTTGAAAACATATGTCTCCAGAAGGGAGTGATTCTAAAGGAAGGCATTCCTGAAACACTCAGATCAGCAATGGAAATATTTGGAGGCAGGTGGCCTTATCAAGGTAACTCAAATGGGAACAGCAAATTCACAGGCCAAAATGATCAATGTAGATTCAAGAGTTTGGGAAACAGTCTCTCTCTCTCTCTCTCTCTCTCTCTCTCTCTCTCTCTCTCTCTCTCTCTCTCTCTCTCTCTCTCTCTCTCTCTCTCTCTCACTCTTTCACTCTCTCTTGCTCTCTCTCTCTCTGTCTCTCTCTCTGTCTCTCTTATCTATTATACTGGCTGTCATTTTTATAAGCTCAATTATGTATCCCTCATTTAATTTTTTTTACTATTTTAATGTCAGTGCCTTGGCACAAAATTTCACTTTCTTGAACCTAGGTACGCATATGGAAATGATAAAGGGAGGACCTAGAACAGTGCCATCAAGGGTATTTAGAATATTGATGAGAAGGGATCAGTACCCTGTGGCAATCCTGCATCCAAATGGGTGACCACTGAACACCAAATATGCTCATGCCTAACACAAGGAGACTAGAAGGACTAGAGAATGGACAGAAGAAGTGAACATAATAATGAGGCAAAGGATTTTATCTCTTTATTTTGACTCATCTGAAATGGGCTCATGCAGAAGGCCAGAATTCACTTTTAAAAATAATTTCTCAAAAAATAAACCTTCAGCCCATAAAAAGTCTCCATTTGGGTATTTGTTCCTCAGGTTTGTTCCTTCTATCACTCAGAGATGCTCTGTGTCTCAGCTGAGTTAAGCACACAGTTTTATAGTGCTCTCTTAAGCTTCTTACATGAACTGTTGTTCTTTCCAAAAGGAGTAAAATTATCTTTATTTTTTTAAATTTTTTTAAATTTTATTTTAGTTTGCATCATTCATTTCC
>CM053581.1:584160501-584190837 GCA_028627135.1 Pseudochirops cupreus
CATACTGCTGACTCTCTTTTCATGATTTTCCTGCAACATTCTTATTTCTCTTCCCAATTTTTATTCCTCTTCCCTTATTTGGTTTTCAAAATCCTTCTTCAGCTCATCTCTAGCTTTAAGGCATTCTTCATGTTTATTGGAGGCCCCTGGTGGGGGTGCTCTGGCTGCGCTCTCCTCCTCCCTCTCTCTCTCATGATCTTCCTTTTCCCCAAAGAAGGAATCTAGGGTTTGGGTGCTGTTCTTACTTTTCTTCTTATGCTTATTCTTACTCATGGTTGGTCAGTCCGTGATTTTTTTTTAAATCTCTATGGGGCTCTGCTTCCAGAAGGGAAAGCTCTGTCCCAAATCGCTGGGGTCCTCCCAGCTGCCATAGCTCTCAGGAAGGTACTGGGACCCTTCCTACTTACTTCCAGCTTATTGGATAATGAAGACTCCAAGACCGAGGCCCAAGACAGCGATCCGGGTCCAGGCCGCTCAACACGAGAGCACTGGCCTCAGAACAATCGCTTAGTCCCCCTGCTGTCTGCAGGCCGTGGGTGGGAAGCTGCAATGCAGAGGTGGGTGCAAAACCTCTGCCTTTCGCTTTTCAGCTCTGGAGGCCTTTCGGCCAGACTGCTTTTCTCCCAAGACCTCGCAAGTCCCACTGACCTAGTTCTCAACGCTGCTTGCAGCTGCCGCTAATCCACTCACTGCTGCTCTTGTCTGGCGGCCCCCGGGGCTCAGCAGCGGCTTCAGGCCAGGCTGGTTTCACAGTGCTGATATGGTTCCTCGTAGCCGAGCTGACATTAGTGGGAAGTATCTTTGTGTGTGTTTTGGAGTTCTAGGATTGGTTTAGAGTCCTATTCCATGGGTATTTTGGGGTGGCTATGTGAGAGCTGCGATATGTTGCTCCTGCTACATCACCATCTTGGCTCTGCCCCCTGTAAAATTATCTTGCCATAGAGCATATCCACCAGCCACTAGTGAGATCTCTGTATTGGATGACAGTCAGGCAGTCCTCAGTCAGCAACCTCTGCTTATGTGAAAAGAATTGTTTCAAATCTAGAAAAAACACTCTGAGCATGAAACTGACTTTTTTAATGCAACATGTAATTTTAAGGAACAAAACCTCATTAATATAAGGATAAGGAAAATCAGCCCCTGGCAAAGGGACTTAAGATCCCCATGAAGGACCATGGCTGCCTCATGTGGGATTCTCCTCTGTGGCCTTAGGGCAACATTTTTCTATTGGAGAAATAAGGGGAATCCTGGCAGACAGCAATTAGGTAAATACAGCACACAATCCCAATGCAAGTTGTCACTGAAGCAAACAGAAAGAAATGAGAGAAGAATGATGAGGCTCTCAAGAATGCTGGCAGAGGGGCAAGAGGGGCCACTGGGTGGAACATTATGTGGATTCATTTCCATCGTGCAGTGGTTAGTGCACACATTTATATAGGACATATTAGCCTGGAATGAAAGGGAAGAGAAAAATGTGCCTCCTCCCATAATGCTCACTTTGGGGAAAGGAGAACAGCCTAAGAGTTGGGGAGATGGGGGACAGAAAACGCTCTCAAAAGTTAAATCTTGACTTTCAAGATTAATTTTTCAACTTCATTTCATAAGCATTAGAGAAGTAGTTCACACATGTATTTCATATTGCCTCAGGCTACTTCTCCATGTCTTATTTTCTCCTGCATTAAGAATCCCCTTTATTTGCCTAGTCTCACTCTTTGGATCCTCTACTACACTATGATAGATGTATTGCCCCAAAGTAAGCTCTAGCACATAGATATTGTGTTGAACTCTGAGTCAATGACATTGGTGCTCTCCTTGGTGCTATCAGTACTTCACAGTTCTTGTCTTTCATGGTGCTTGAAGAGACCCTCAAAATCATTGTGTCAGGATCAAGGTACAGTGTGTCCAGCTGTGGCTGATCTGCCACAGTTCAGGCATAAATAGTCCATATGAATTTTTGGAGTGGAGATGACTCTAAATTGTACATCTCACTTTTCTTTTGAACTACTTCAATTCTGCTTTGCTCATAGAGCACAGCACCTTGCTGGGTGGTCCTATGGCAGTGTCTCCCATGCCTCATAATTGATTCCAATAGTCTTCAGAAACACTTTGAAAGTGTTCTTATATCATTTCTTCTGATCTCTTCTGAGCAGTTCCTTGTGTAAATCCTCTGTAAAATAGTCTTTTTAGATATGTGTATGTCTGGCATTCAAACAACGTGGCCAGCCCATTGGAGTTTCACTTTCTGTAGTAGAGTTTGGCAGTTCAGCTAGATAAAGGACCTCAATCAGGTATCTTCAGAATCTAAGATAATTCAAATGGAAGTGATTCAGTTTCCTGGAATGGTGCTGGTATACTATACAGGTTTCACAGGTATACAACAATGAGGTCAATACACAATGTCTCTGTAGACCTTCAGTTTGGTAATCAGTCTAATACCTCTTCTTTCCCACACTTTTTTGGAACCTCCCAAACACTGAACTAGCTCTGGCGATGACAGTGTCAACTTTATCATGTATGTGGATGTCCTTGGAAAGTATATTGCCAGGGTAAGTGAATACGTATAGGAGTTAGAACTAAATGGCTACTCTGCACCTATTCAGTGCTCAATAAATTATTCTTTAACAAATGAATGAAAAATGACAAGCAAAAATTGAACAGAGGACAGAAAAGTCTTCATGTTTTATTAGTATTGTTTACTTCCAGGTAATTTCTGGAACATCTTCATATCATGTGATTCTCTGGTGTATACCTCCCTCCCATGTCATCATTGTTCTTGTCAACAAGCACTGGTTTAGTGCTTCCTACGTGGGGGTGCTGCACTAGGCCCTGGCAAAACAGAGGTACAAAATGAAGGAGTCTACCAACTCATTGAGGAAACAAGTCACGTACATCAAAAGATTACCAACAACAAATATGAAATGAAAAGTGAGTGGTCAAGCTAATGAGTGTCACAAGTGTTCAGAGGAAAGAAGAATTACCTTGTGTTTGTGGAAGGGCTAAATTTTCTTGACTTAGACACTAAAGGAGTGATCAGACTTTGACAGATGAGTTGGAGGTAATGGCAGGAATAGTGGCAACAACTCCCATTTATCGAGGACTTTATAAAGGACTTTGTTTACATTCTCTCATTTGACAGACGAGAGGGAAGGACTTTTATATAATAGGGAATAGTATGAGCAAAGACACACAATGAATAAGATTCATAAAATCTCACATTCTCACAACTGGGAACTACTTCAGTGGTCATCTCATCCCCTTTCTTTCTGAACAAGAATCCCATCTAAAATATAGGTAAGCATGATTCTTTCCTCGAGCAGAAATAAAACAATTTGGCTGGTACACAGAAGCCTTATGTTATTAAGTACTGTGGAAATTAGGCTGGACAGTGGGGTGTGGAGATAAAGTAGGCAGAGTCCCAAATGTTGCAAACTTTTGGTTCCAAGAAAAGTAGTTCCTGGTTCATCCTGTTTGAAGTGGAGAACCATTGAGCAGAATTTCATATGGATAAAGGCAGTGATTCTTTAAATAATAATCTGGAAGTAAAATGTCAGCTGATTAAGAAAAGATGGGAATATAAAGGCAAGAAGACTAGATAGAAGACCATTATAATAGTCCAATAGGTGTGATAATGAGTGTCTGGACAAATTAGATTAACATAGGAATGAAAATGGGGGCATGAATGGGAAGATGTGCCATGATTTGGTGACTGCTTGAATATTGGGGAAGCTTGGGTAAATACTGAAAGGAAAAGTACCAGGGAGACAGTAAGGTACATGGAGAGGACCTAGGCTTTGGAGTCTGAAGTCTAGGGTTCAGATCCTGCCTTTGATGCTCACTGTGTCATTTGGGGGCCCTTCTAGCTTCTTCAGCCATAAAGAATGGGCGGCTGGACCACATGTTCTCTGATGGCCTTTCCCACTGGACATTCTCTGCTTCCACTGCACACTGTAACTAAGGTTTGGCTCCCAATGGCAGGTTAGATTTTTTGATTATTCAGGCATTTACTCTTCATTACAGCAAATGTTTTAGAAATGGCTGTCCAGAAAGTCAGTGATATGAGTAAGTCATTCCCAAATGCCAGGAATCTCTAACTCACTTAGCCCTCCAGAGATAGATGGAGGATCCACAAAGCTCCCCCTCCCAGGATTGCTATCAGTATTATGAAATTAGCTAAGAAAACTAGTAAGTAGAAGGGGTTTGGGGTTTTGGGGCCCTAGAGGCAGGGCGCCACTTGGATGTTTCTGCTTCAGGCCTGTTGCAAACAAGGCCATTTCTTTTGCCTTTCCATGCATGGGTCCTGTCCAGGTCTGAGTGGCCAAGGCTAAGCTCCTCAAATGGGGAATGAGCATCTCAAGGGAAGCATCTTCTCGGTTTGTCAGGAGATGCTCGTTCCTTTGCTCTGTGTCTTTAGAAGAGTTGTTGTCCTTGGCCAGAGGAAGAGGTAACTTATAGTCTTGTTTCTTTGGTTGCTTGTTAATTATCTATTCCAGAACTTCCACTCACAATAATCTGATCTGAACACTTCCTGGGGTAAAAAAAAAAAAAACACCTGAGAGGGGAAGAGAAGAAACACTTAAAAAGTGCCTACTGTGTGCCAAGCACTTTACACATAGTAACATCTTTGATCCTCATGGCAACCCTGTGAGGTAGATGGTGTTATGGTTTTCATTTTACAGTGGGGGAAACTGAGGCAAGCAAAGATCAAATCATGTGCACAGGGTCCCACAGCTAGTAAGGTAGGTAGGATTTAAACTCAAGTCTTTCTGACTCCAGGACCAGCCCTCTATCCACTTGGCTACCTAGCTACCTCAAAGGGAACCATGAAGGATTTTCTACAGAGTTAACAAGATTTGAATGAATCATCGAACTGCATGGTCACACTCCTCCCTTTGCATGCTTCTGTGGGCTGGTCATTGACTTGAAGAAGTGAAAATGTCATTTCCTTGAGGACAGGACCATCTCCTTTTAGTCTTTCTATTGACAAAGCCTGAGGTGGTATGTCATCTAGCAGGTGCTCAGTGATCATTTGCCAAATTCAGTTGCACGTGCCAGAGTCGGGATTTGGACCTGCACCCTCCTGACTGGAGGTTGTCTTTCTAGTTACTGGCCCAGGCTGCCGCCTGTGTTTCCTTATGAAGGAAGACATCCCAGGCTGTGCTGGCTATGACTGAGGTGTAGACCCCGGATTATAAAGTGGTGGTCCCACTGATGGTTGACCTACATTGGCATTGTCTTCCTTATCATTTATCACATCCTCCACATCCAAATTGAAGGGACAATGATAGACTGGGTACTGAAATACGTGATAATGCAATGAATAGATTTCCCATGTCAACAGTTTGCCAAACATTATTTCAATGGCAAAATTAAAATGAAATATCCAATTCCACAAGCACTAAACTTTTATCTATTTTTATTTGCAAGGAAGGCCCTGTGCTAGAGAAGGTCATCTGAGCACTATCACTGTGGCTGATAATGATACTCCTACCAATAGTAAGAGTAATGGTCTATTAGTAAACATTTCATAAGCATCTGCGATGGACCAGGCTGTGTGTTGAGCACTAGGGACACCAAGAAAGACAAAAGTTCCCAAGGAGCTCATGGTTTAATGGGGAGATGATCCGCAAATAGCTATGGACAAATAAGGTATAAACAGTGTAAACTGGAGGTGACGAGGATTGACATTTCTTCAGCGATCTGTTCTTTACAAAGTGACGTCCACACATACATTAGCTCATCTGATCCACAAGCAGCTCTGTGAAATGGGTGCTGTCACCTCCGTTTTCAAACGAGGAAATGAAGGCACGGATTGGTAAGTGAAGTCACGTGCCCTAAGAAACAGCTAGTAAATTAATTTCAAAATGGAATTCCAGCCCGGAACCTCCTGAATTTGCATACGGCCCTCCATCCCCAGCTGTTCTTCCACACTGATAAGATCATGACCCAGGGCACTCTAGTATGGATTAAAGTCTATGAGATTAGGTGATTAGGCTGCTGTCTTCACAGGCAGACTCAGCTGCAGCTTGGAACTCTCGGCCCCTCTAGTTCATCCTGTCAAAGATGCTGCCTTTGATAAGATGAATGAGTGATAGCTCATCCTTAGACTCCAAGTAGCTCTTGCATCTCCTCAGGGAGCATTGTGAGGGCTGAGGACCCAGGCCATTCTCACGTGCCAGGTGCTACTGCTGGTCAAGCTGCTGCAGCAGGAATCTACTGTCCAAGTGGGATCTCGGTGTCATAATGATGAGAATAGGAAACCTCTTGGCCTTTGCATCTTTGGTTGATTCATGTCCTTCTCGTGAGCAGACATAGGCAAGATCTTTCTTACTAACGCGCCACTTTGTGTTGGTTGGCTTATTGCTCCTATGGTCTAGTCAGAAGGTGTTTGAATTTGGTGCTGGTTCCCTTTATAAAGCAATTAGAGATCTGGTCAGGCTTTCCAGCCTAGAGGCCCATGTGGGAGGGAAAAGTCCCCCCACATTATATTTATGCTCCCTTCACAGTGGGGTTGCTAAGAGATCAGAGCTTTGTGTGCGTATGTGTGTGTGTGCATGCACATATGTGTGCTTGAACAAGCCCCATGGGATATGAGCGTGTATTTGATAGATGCCACTAATTGCTTATTGACACACCTGCTCCCAACTCCCCCTTCCAAGGATGGTGTCCCTGCCCTCCTGGCTCAGGGTCCTGCTCTCAGGGCATTCATCCATCCTTCAACACAGTAAAAGAAAAAAAGGGAGCACAATGACCCCAAGCCTGAGCAGAAGGCCCTCAAAATGGCAGGACCAAGTATCCCAGAGTGAGCTCCCACTGAATAAGGAGGGTTGTCTGTATAGGGAAGTGAGAAAACTTCATATTCAGCAGCAGCTGCTTGGAGAGGAGTCCTCCTTCAGCCCTTCCCTTCCTGGTTTCTGGAGGCAGCAAGAGGTTGGCACAGAGACAGAGAGAGAGAGACAGAGAGACAGACAGAGACAGAGACAGAGAAACAGTAGTGAGAAAGGGAGAAATTACCAAACCCAGACTCTATAAATAAAAGAACATGGCCTGGAGGAGAGGACAGAGAGCAGTCTTGACTGTCAGAAGGTTTGGGTTCAAGTCTTGCCTTGGGCACAAACTAGCTGTATGACTCTCGACAAGTCATTTAGGCTGTCAGGGGCAGGAGGACAGGAGGTGGGGTAGAGATAACATGGCTTCCCCAGAGCACTGACATTTCTTTTAAGAAGCACACAATGGCCTACTTTGGATGTCACTGTGGATACATGTTTCAAATCTCCAGTGATTTATGGACACATATTTTAGATTCCACATTGAGCTTAATTGAAGATTATTTTCCAGTGAATCACAACCAACAGCAAAATTTGTTTGGGATGTTCCAAATTCCAAAAGAGCAGTTTTGCAGTGCTCAGGGAAGAGTTTATATTACAAAGGTTTGTGTAGCATATGGCTAGGAATCACTAAAAGATGTCATTGGGCAAAAGAGTCCAGCTCTCTGGTGCTCCATCTGGAAAATGATATGATAACCATGATTACTTTGGGGGTGGAGAATAATGAACATAAGGAAATCAATCACATAAGGTTTTATGATACAGAATTTGCTAGGAACTGGGTAGCTAGGTGGCATGGAGGATAGAGCTCTGGTGCTGGAAGAAGAAGGACCTGAGTTCAAATCCAGCCTCAGATACTTAGTAGCTATATCACCCTAGGCAAGTCACTTAACTCTATTTGCGTCAGTGCCTCCTCTACAAAGTGAGCTAGAGAAGGAAATGGTAAAACCATGCCAGTTTTTGCCAAAAAAAACTCCAAATGCAGTCATGGAAAGTCAGATGTGACTGAAACTATACAACAATAATAACATTTGCTAAACGCAAGGCCCCATACTAGCAAGCAGTGTAGACACCCAAATAGGACCAATACCTTTGCCCCATCCTCCAAGTTACTACTTGCTTGAAGGTGAAAGCATGCACACATCAAGCATGATGCTAGGTGGCCCAGGACATAAATTGTCACAAGAGATGAACAAACAGTTCTCAAAAGAAGAATTCAAAACTATTATCAACCATATTAAACTGTTTGAGATTACTACTAATGCACGAATTGCAAATCAAAATAACCCTGAACACATCTAGAAAACTGACAAAGGCAGCAAAGGATGGGAATGTGGGTGGGGCTTTGGAAAGACGGACACACTGATACATTACTGGTGAATTTGCAAAGTGATCCAACCATTCTGGAGAACAATTTGTAATTAGGAAAATAGAGTGACTAAAATGTCCATGCTCTTTAACCCATTGCTTAGCATATGCCCCAAGGAAGTTAATCACAAAAAAGCAAGACCTCCCATAAAACCAAATATTGATTGTGGCATTTTCCGTCCTAGTGAAGAACTCGAAACAGAGTAGATGCTCATCAGTTGGAGAATGGCAGACAAAGTGTGGTACATGAATATGATGGAGTATTGCTGTCTTTCTTTGGTGTTGGGATCTTTCCTGTGTGGGAATTCAGTCCACTGGCAAAGAAAGTATTTCAGTCAATAAGTTGGACTTACTGGATAAGGAATAAGGAATCGTCCGAGGTTCAGGGAGGTGGAGACACTTGTCCAGAGTCATGCTAATTGTCAGAGGTAGGATTTGAATTCAAGTCTTCCCGACTCCAAGTCTAGCTTCTGGCTATCCATGCCATACTACCTTTGGGATGGATGGAACATATTGGTAAACAACAACAACAAAAAGAATCCCTGAAAGGATGTCATTATGTGCCCACCTTCAAAATAAATCCAGGGTATACCAATATATATGCGTGATTCATAAGACAAATCAGCGATGAATCACATCATTGTAGGAATTCTACAGAAAGTAAAGCGTGGCAGGGCATGGAGCTATTGGACAGTGCCCCGCCAAAGTAAACCTTCAAATTCCCATAAACCAGAAAACAGAGAAGCCTTTCTTTTAACAAGTTCAGTGTCTCGAAAGATTATTTCAGTAGTCTTTTTCAGTACAAGAATAAAAAGTCGATTTATTCGCCCCCTCCATAATTGCCTGCAATAAACTCAATCCCTTGTCTCAGAATGTTCAGAACATGGGCCCTCAGCTTCTCTTCTGTGCGCTATTAATCTTGGTGTGATTTCAGTGAAGATTTTTTTCTAGTTTTGGTTTAGAAGAACAGGTTACAGCATACCAGAAGGGAACACTAAAATGCAATACTCTGCCTGGAAAGCCTTCGGGTAAAGAGGGAATAGATGGGCACAGATGACTTGGCCACAGAACAGGTAATAAAATGCCATTGACTTCGTTTCAGGGAGGCATTTACAAAGAGAAAGCAAGGGAAAGCACACAAATGAGCAGTTTGGTTTTCTTGTTCCTAACAGTTCTTCTGAGCCTTGTGAGGTTGGTGACAGCTGCATTGTGCTCTCAATGTGATTCCGCCAGTTTTCTTGGGCTTTCTACCCTGTGAAGAGCATGGCCCCTGTTTTACAACATAGCTCTCAAACCTTATTTTGAAGTTTGTAAGATGCAACACTGACCATTTAATAGAATGTTTAAAGGATGTTTGGTTCAGCTGTGAAGGCTCATATAGGGACAGTCATCAGTGACTTGGAGAAATGCATGGCTGGCAGGCATATCACATGTTTGTCTGAGACACTAGATTGGTGACAGTTTGGGGATTGGAATGGCCCATAGAGGAGGAGCTTGGAGGGGTCTCAGAAATCATCTTGCCATACCCACTCATTTTACAAAGGAAGAAACTGAGGTCCAGAAGGATTAACATGTAAGTGGTAAATAACAGATCTGGGATAGAGACCCAGGTCCTCTGATTCCTTACAGCACTGCTCTGTTTGTGAAGGTTGGGACTGAACCTGTGGCTTTAATGATAGAGGAAATTTCCTCTTATCAATGCAGGTGAGCACCTTCTCTCTTGGTGTTTGGGTGTTGGGATGATTGCAGTGTGGAAAGGTGGCTCTACTACTGATTGAAGGGATAGAAAATGAAGGCGAGGTACTGAGAACTGGGAAGTGGGAAGGGAGCCCTGCCTGGTGGTGCAGATTGGATATCAAGATTTCATTTATCCAGAACAGAATGATCCCAGGAGAATGGAAAATGTAGAGGAGAACCAAGAGGTGTTGTCTCCACAGCTGGATGGGATAAGACACAAAAGGGAGCTCTGGTGGCCCCTGGAAGAGGGCTGTGATTAGCAGAGATTAGTGCATCATATATGGATGTACAATCACATCAGAGAACCAATGGTATGGAGCGAGGCTGGAGATCACTAGGATAGAGCTCATGGGCACTCAAAGGTGAGGGCTAACATCAAATGACCTATGGGCAGCATCATGACCATGTGGTCAGCCATGGGGCAGGGCCTCACTCCCTCTGAGCTTCCTTCTCCTCTGGTGAAGCTGGAATGGCCAACATGGAAATATATTTTTCATGACTTCACATGTATGATGAGTACCATATTGTTTACCTTTTCAGTGGGTAGGGGAGGGGCAAGAGGAAGGGAGAGATTTTGGAATCCAACATTTTAAATAAATGTTAAAAATACACATAATTTGAAAAAGTGAAGTGCATTTAGATGGCAGCATTCTAAGTCTTTGGGCTGCCATGTATTGCTATGATCATCACCCAGGGTCTTCTGCCAAATCCTGCTTTTGGCCACATGACTGGGCAGCCATGTGCCCTGGGACACTCTCTTCTTATTTGCCAGTAAGAGATGATGTGGTGGAGTGGGCATGCTGAGGAAGCTGGACCAAATCATTGCCAATGAATGTCCATCTTCCTTTTTGCAAGTTTCATACATACATCTGGCCCACATGCTGAAGTCCTTGAAAGTGACTGAGTGCTTAGAGTTTTTCTGAGGGTTTTGTTCCCAGGGTACTGGGGAGGACAGGGATCCATGAACCTGAGTGGTCAGTAACTCAGAAGGATACCTTCTCAGGAGATGACCTTGTCTCCATCCTCTTGGCCTCAGCAAGTTGAAAGTCTTCAGTGACCCACAACTGAGCCTGGATCTGGAGGCTTTTATGCAGTCAAGAGAGGAGAGAATGATTGAAGGAGCACTTGCTTACACTCCCCCGAGGAGGGCAGGGAAATTGGGGTTAAGTGACTTGCCCAGGGTCACACAGTTAGTACGTGTTAAGTGTCTGAGGTCAAATTTGATCTCAACTGCTTGGATTTTGATTAGATGCAGGAGCTCAAGAAGCCTCTTTTACTAAAGAAAGGCTATATTTAAGAAACGTCTCCAATTGGGAGCTCCAAAATGTAACTCAGAGACCTGGGACATTCAGGTACTGCTACTGCCCAGGGCTCCAGACATACTGCCATCTCTTGTTTCAGTGAGGTGAACAGCAAGGAACAGAGACGCTTTCTGGAGGAAAAGACCTGAACTCTGGTCCCACAAGTCATTTAATTTCTGTTTCTGTTTTCCACCTGTAAAATGGGACAGTAAATGTAAACCCTGCCTGCCATAAAAGACTCTGGTGACATTTCAATCAGTCATGCCACAGACATTTGACAAAACTCTGGTGACAGGTATTGGAGTGGATGGATGGATGGCCTTGGAGCCTCAGGCCCTTATGGCTCAAGGACCATGAGTAAGTCAGTCTCTCTTAGTTTCCTCATCTGGAAAATGAAGAAATTACACTCAGAGACCTCCAAGAAGCCTTCTAGCTCTAAATCTGATTGCCTATGGAATGCCTAATTAAGTGGCAGATCCCTATACAAGGCTCTCGTTTGGCAAGGCTTAGGTCCTTACATTCAGTGACATGTAGAAAACAATACCCAGACCAATAAGGGATGAGTCAACAGTCTCAAGGAAGGCCCCAAAGGACAGGAGGCAGAGGGAACTTATTACCAATGGGGAAATCCGGGCAAATTTCACAGGGGAGGTAGTATTCTAAGTGAGTCTAAAGGATAAGTAGAATTTCAATGACCCACAGGGTAAAAGGAAAATCCATTGGGACAATGCACATAATATTCTTTATGAACTGGGAAGTATTATCCAAATAAAAGGTACCGTTGTAAGATGTGAAGAGCCCAGCATGCCCTGGGCTAGTGGCTAAACCTGGAGTCACAAAGACCTGGACATTTACCCCATCGTGGACATTCGTCCTTATCCGTTGTCTGAGCCACTTTGAACCTCAGTGTCCTAATGTGTAAAAATCGTATATCTGTAGATAATGCATCTATGAACTACCCCACAGAGTTGTCGTGAGATACAAATAGTATATTATATGTAGAATTTCAGCCAAACATTGCAGTGATCAAATGCCAGTTTTATTATTTTAGACCAACTTGATATGGTCTGTGGTAGATTGTGCCATAATATACCCACATCACCAGCTAATAAGTGGGAGATAAATGGAATAAAATGGTAGTATTGCTGTTGTTTGGAATGACAGAGCATGTGTGGGACATGTGTAGGAGTTAGTGCTAGATAATTAGTAGCCTGTATTCCTAGACACCTTCAGACACTTCCCAAGTTCTTGAGAGTGGCATGGTGTGGCTGGTGTGTGCCTGAAAGCCACTGGAGCACACAGAACAAAGTAGAGCACAAAATTAGAGGTGAGGCGGGGTATTTAAAAATAAAGTCTTGGTGTCATCACCAAAGGCAAACTAGGAGCTCTCCAGATAACAGTCAACAAGGCATTGTCTAAAAAAGCAAACCAAGGAGTATGGACAGGATTATCAGTCATGGGCCAGTCTCTCCCTTCATGCAGAGAACATGCCTATCTGTGCTGTCCTGTTTAGGTGCAACAAGAGTAGCGTAGATATAAATGGATCTCTGTGGACATACGTGCCACATTACAGAACATAGGATAAACCACAAAAGACCCAACACTGTGGTATGTGCAGCTCTTTTGGAATCCAGAGTATTAGCCATCCCTCCCAGCTTGGTGTAACCTACAAACTGGATAAACCTGCCAGTCACACACAGTGCCTGAAATATATTGTTGTCATGTTTGTCCTTCATTCTCGAAAAGGACCATGGCATCACAGAAATGACGACATGATTTGCAGTTGACTTTGAGTGAGGGAGGACTGTGCAAGGTCACCAGCCTCACTTTCTCCTCCAGAGCCATTTGGGTCCAGTAGCCAGACATTCATCAGGATGACTGGAGATGGCCCACGATGCACTAGGAGACCCTGGCCCTATTAGGCTGAGACCTTTCCACATATTCACTTAGAGTGAGGTAATGCCCATTCAGTGAATAGGCTTCTTTAAGAAGTGAGTCAAGGGATGGCCCCTTTAATTAGAAAAAGAAAAAAAAAAGCTGGGAGGGTAAGACCCTCAGGTTTGCTCTTCCAAAGAAAAACAGTTACCATTGACATTCACTGTAAGCCAGGAGGGCCCAAAATACAGCCATTAAATGGAGTTTGGCCAGGGACCTAAATCAAAGTCAACTGCAAGTCATGTCATCATTTCCCTGATGCCATGGTCCTCTTTGAAAATGAAGGACAAACACAACCTGTGAGTAGACTGAGCTGCCCGAATGGGGACCCAGCCACTTGGTAAACTCAGCTCGTCCTCTCCCTCTCCCTTTCCCTCTCTTTGTCTCTCTCTCTCTGTCTCTCTCTCTCTCTGTCTCTCTGTCTCTCTGCTTCTCTCTCTGTCTCTCTCTTTGTCTCTCTGTCTCTGTCTCTGTCTCTGTCTCTCTCTGTCTCTCTGTCTCTCTCTCTCTCTTACATATTAAGTGCTTAATAAATATGTTGTCTATCGATACCTTTAAGCCCTTGGCAAAAAATGTTAAACAGCACAGGGCCCGGCATAGATCCCTGTGGCCTTCTACCAGAAACCTTTCAAATTGATATTTAATGACTAATGACTTCTCTTTGGATCTGGCTGTTCAACTAGTTTGGAATCAACCTAATTATGCCCTTCTCTTGTCCTCATCTCTCTATTTCCTCTACAAGAATTACATGAAGTTCCTTTCCAATGCTTTGTCAGGATTTGTTTAAACTATATCTACAGCATTCCTCTGACCTGCAAGTCTAGAAAACTCCATCCAAAAGTGAAAAGAAGTTAAGGCGGCATGATCAGTCCTTGAGGAAGCCATCCTGACAATCTGAGGTCACAGTCTCCTTCCCTAGCTCCCCACCATCCCTTTATAAAAATACACTTGAATTTTGCAAAGAATCAAAGTTGAGCAGATTGGTCCAGAGGCTCCAGAATCCTTTTTTCTTGGCTTTTGAAAAATCAGGACATTTTCTTTTGCCCATTTGGCAACATTTCTGTTCTCCTTGTCCTTTCAAAGATTCCTGAAGTGGCTCAGCCTTCCCATCTGCCTCTTCACTGAGTGCCCTAGGATGGATTTTGTCCTAATTTACCTTTGATCACTTACAGACCTATGTAGAAATCCAATTGTGATGTGTTACACCTGTTGTCTTTTGGTAAATTTCACATTTTCCTCCCATTGATTAAATATTTCTGGTTATTCTTTCAGCATTGTCTTGTCACGTTGTGTTTGCTTCCATCCTCAAACTCATTTGTTCCCTAGGTAGTGTGCATCAATATTTCATTCTAACTCCTCTCCAATTAATTTACAACATTTGAGCACAATTAGCAAAATCCACAGCACTTGGGAGGCAGGAAAGGCTTCAATAAATTCCCCCTCAAAAGTTCTGTTTCTGGAGGGATTCATCAAGACTGGATCAATCCCAGCAATAGTGAGCGAATGTCTCCCTCTGGCCATGCAGCTGATTTCTCATGGACTTCATGTGTGAAACCTAATAACATCAATTTCCTTGTTTAGGAACTGATTGATGTTGCTTTTTTATTTAATAAGAACAAGCCATTGCTCTGATGTTTTCTTGTCACCTGATTTCCCATTAATTTGGATGAATAAGCAACAATCTCATCTGAGTGTGCAAAAGGACCTCACTGGCCACTTTTGGCAGGCCAGACTCTGCCCGATAACTGACCACCATTACACCATAACTGACAAGACATCATCCAGATGTTGCTTGCAGACTTCCAGTAAAGGGAAACCCCCTCCCACCTGTCAGAATGGACTGTTTCAGTTTTCTGTAGCTCTAAATATTAGGAGTCTGTTTGTTTCCCTCTTACTAACTTCACCCACTGCTCTTGGTTCTCCCTTCAGGCGCCATGCAGAACACGGCATGTATTCCCTCAATCTCCTCTTCTCCAGGCAAAATGTTCCCAATTCCTTCAAATAATCCTCATTTGGAATGGACACAAAACCCTTCCCTATCATGGCTTCCCCCCTCTGTGTGATGTCCAGCTTATTATTGTCCTTGGATTCCCGTGTTCCCAGAATGAACACCACACTCCAGCTGTGGTCTGACCAGTGTAGACTATAGTGAGACCATGAGTTCATTATTCCTGTGAGCTCTGCCTGTTCATGGAACCCATGGACTGCCATGTCAAACTATTGATTCCTATTGGTCTGGCAGTCCATGAACACTCTCCATATGTTTTTCAGAGGAACTATTGTCTAGCCCTGCCTACTATATGTTGTACTTATAAAAACAACTCTGGGAGCCCATTTTTTATGCTTTTAAATTTCATCCTATTGGCTACAGGAAGCAGCTTTGCATAGTGGAGAGAACACTAGATGGAAAGTCAAGGATACCTGGGACACATTGACTCAGATATTTACTTCCTGTGTGAACCCTGCAACTTCAATTCTCAGCCTCAGTTTCTTCATCCGTAAAATGAGAATGATAGAACCTACCACACAGAGTAGTTGTGAGCATCAAATGAGATACCAGGTGCCCAAATAGGCAAAAGGCCATTAACATTCATGATGGCACTAAGGTCTCTGGGACACTCTGTACATGGAGTGCTTGGCCAACTCTTCAAGAATGAAATACTTCTTGGCTATAATGACACCCAGTGTTCTAGCTTTCAGCTTCTCATTGGGTCTTTGCCCTGCTGTTTGCTGTGTCTGCCATCCCTAGGAGCTTTGCACAAAGCTCTGCTTTGTTTATCATGCCAGGAACATGGAAGCTAATGAGCAGATTCTTAGACCTTTGCATCTTTAACTCCATCAGGATAGTCTGCAAACCAGAATATTGATGAGGCTGCCCCATTGAGCAGGATGAGAAAGGCAGACATGACAGAGGGGCTCACACCCATCACATCAAATCTCACTAAATTTCAAGGGGCTTGATTTGATTCTAATCATATAATTTGATGGGCTTATTTTCTTGTAGGTAATGAAAGATACCATCTTAAAAATAGATGATTCAAATGGCCATGGTCAGTCATGTACAGAAATGAGAGATAGGAGGATGGCCCAAGTGCCACATTAGTATCCACAGACAGACTAAAGAAAGATCACTAGCACCCAAAGGGTCTCTTCTTATGAACTTAAAAAGAGGAGCTGGCATGGTTGGTTTAAACCTGCATCAATGGGGAAGTTATCCATACTGAAGATAGAAAGGATCAACTGTGGTTACCTTGGTATTCTTGTCTTATTTTATTATGAAAGCTTAGTGGGACTATGGTGGTCAAAGAACTCATCACCCAGTGACCATCTTTATCATGACGAACCTCTCAGTTTGCCTGGCTTTCAGACAACAGACACAATCTGTCACTAATACCATCGCTGCTCCCTTCCTGTTTGGGAGGAGGTCCAGAGATCTTGTCATCTGCTGGGAGAGCCTCCAAGAGGGCATTATCTTTTCCATACCACTATGAGATAGAGGAGGAGGATGCTATTGGGGAAAAGCACAAATGCCCATTGAGATGAAAAGTAAATTGAGCTTTCAGTTACCTGTTTCTTATCCACCAAATTCCCATGTTGTTTGAGAGCCAAGCAGCATGATTTAATTTGAAATATTGGCTGGTCAATGAGGCAAACAGTTATGGCTCATGAGACAGAAGGCTCTGACCTACTGCAAAAAGAGAAGACAAAGGAAAGCCCAGTATCAATTCTATTCCCACAACTTGGCCTAGCACATAGTAGGTGCTTCAAAAATGCTGATTTATTTGACTTCTTTAATGCCTCCACACAAGTACTTATCAAACATGGATCTTATCAAACATGGATCTCCTGACCCGATCACATGCATTTGACTTGTGGGATGTTCTCCAGGAATCCCTATAACATGTGACCAGCTATGGAAGCAGGTTTCCCCAGCTCTCCCTTATTGATATTAATAACCCTGATGATTCCAATGATAAGGAACTTTCTGAGTGAGTGCTACAAGCCATTCTGGGACAACCCAGCAGGCGCAAACAAATTAGCTCATTTGAAAGACACGCACATGTTTTATGGAGCAAAAAACTAGCTCATTGGCAGATTTTATGGCAAGCAAGAGCACAAAGTGGTTTGCCTAATTTTATCAGGCTTCTTTTTTTATTGCCCATTTTTTATAAGACACTTTAGAACAGTTCTTAGCCACCTGTCAATAGAGAAGTCTTTTCAGCGTTGAGCTGTTATTGTTCTACTGTCCTTGACTTGAAGAGGGTGGTCCCAGAAAATCTGAGTGTGATGTGCAAACAACCAACATTAATGTTAAATCAGATTTTGCTGGAGGGGAGTAAAGGAAGAACATTGAATAATATGGATAGAATATGCTTTTATAGACTTATTGAGTGGAAATGACAACAATGGGTCCATAGTTTTACCAGCCACATGCTAGAAATTAGCAATTGTCTTGATACGTGAGCCACAATTAGAATGCCATACTGTGCAAAACTAAATCACTGACAATAGTGAAATCTTTCTGGAAATTATTTCCAGTTGGGTTTTCATTGACTGAAACTTCCTAGGCCACACAAATAATACCTATTGTCAGAAGCACTACTTGTTTCCCACAGCAGAAAAATATATCTCCTTCTTTTTGAGCTGGAAGAGCTCTCAGCATCAAGATTTGAAACCAGGTCCTCAGACCAGAGAGCTCGTCTTCATTCCATTGCCCTCCATTGTGGAGGACACATAATGTACATTGTGCCTCTTGGATTACAGCATGTTGTATCCATATTTTTGGCCATCCCTTCCTGACATCTAGAGTTCTGTTTTCATTTCTTATTGCCAGGTTTGAGGAAGAACTTTGGGAAGTGGAGAAGCACCCAGGAAAGGGCAGCTCCCTGATCCCCGTCACCTGCATGAGCTTTGGCAAAGTCACTTAAGCTCTCTGAGCCTCAGTTTCCTCATCTGTAAAATGAGGGGCTCAGACTACATGCTACTGAGGCCCCTTCCTCTCTAGATCTAGGATGTGGTAAGGCATCAAAAACAAGTCATAGTTTGGGGGCAGGGTGAGAGAGGTCAGTGGTCATATCATAGCTGTCTCTAAGAAGGCCACAGAAAATATGACCAAAATCAGTGATGAGAGAAGTTACAAAGTAAAAGATTTCAATTCAATGGAAGAAAAATTGAACATGGTAAGCACTTCATTCATGTTTATAGAATTGAAATCTTAATTGTAAGAAGATCCAAAAGTGAGAGCCTTGTGCTTGTCCTCTCAATAAATTCCATAAGTGAAGAAGCTGGGAATAGAGCAGTGGTTCTCAACCTTCCTAATGCGGCGACCCTTTAGTACTTGTATGTGGGCATGTCTGCATGTGGGCAGATCTGCCTGGAGATGGATAGAGGAGTAGTGTCTCGGTTCCTAAGACTATCGGAAATATGTGTTTTCCGATGTTCTTAGGTGACTCTGTTTGACCCCCAAAGGGGTCGCGACCCACAGGTTGAGAACCACTGGGATAGAGGGTTCCTGCCACTAAGGACCTGGGTGCCCCCAAGGTGCCTTCCACCTTAGATATCCCACCCATCATCATATTGAATGGAACTCTACCCCTTCCCCCCCCCCCCCCATCACTCTGGATGAGGTCATTGTCTTCCATCTTAACATCAAAGATGTTAGAAGTACAGAAAGTTCAGCATTGTTTGTGCTGAGTAAGCTGCTAATCTGGTTAGAATTTGCTTGTGTGAGGCCCCTTTGCACATCAGTCAAGTCCATTTCAACCAATGGAAAATTGTTAAACTGTTCTTTAATGAGCAAGGAACAAACTTTGAGTGTGCTATTTGATATGACCTGAAATGCTGCTGGCATATTTGAAAGTTTCCGATGAGAACTTCTGAATTTATCTGGTTCATCCACACAGGGGGCTGTTTCACATTTCCATTCATAGCTTGCAATTTCTTCTTCCCTGTGACACTTGGTAGCATTTGCCTTTGTTAGAACCTGGGAGCTAATTGGGATGACAGCTTTCAGCTGTCAGGACATGATGGCCTCTCTGTTCAGTGTGTGATTATGTCAGTGCTCATAGGGGATCAGGGGCAAGCAGCCCTTCATCCAGGGGCTGGGCAAAGATCTGATACTGTTAATTGGACACACAGGGTATGTGCCAGGTGCACTGAGGAGATAAGACAGGAGTTATGGGCTGGGGGGGGGGGGGTGAAGGAGCTGGTTTTATTCTCCTCTATGCTTTTATTGGCCCCTGTCTCATGGCTTTCTTTGGGGGTTTCACAATTTTATTCCTCCCCCTTAAATTCACTCAGCTGGTGTTCTTAACTAGCTTTCCAGGCACCTTCTTGGTACTGGACCCTCTCTTGGGGTATGGTGAAAATATGCTCAACCTAATTGTGATCATGCTATGCATGGAAGCAAGACTGGTTATAGGCCATGAAGTAGTCCTGTGGGAATAGGAATGCATCTGTATTTGAAGGAGGCATCCTTTCCTCCATCCCCACAGGGTTCTACTTCAGCCCCCCAATTCAAATCTGATCTCCAAAAAATCATGTCTATTTGCCTTGCTTGAATCTAGGTCTTATACAGTGGATGATGGCAGCAAGCGTGTAATACCTAGAATATGAATGAGCCCCACCCCCACCCCCAATGAACCAGCCACAAGACTCTTGGAATAACATAATTAAGGGAATGCATCGAAGTGAAGCAAGGAAAGCCATAGGGACTAAAGGATGTGACCAGACCCCACATTCACATCTGATTGTTCAGTTCAGATTACTGGGAGTATTTGGTGTGGAAATGGGCTGGAGGGTGGAAATGGGGGTGGGCAATCACTTGCCCTCCTGATAAGACAGACATCTGAAGCAGCTTCTTCTTGTTCATTTTTTCCTGGTGGGTCACAGGGTATCTGCTTTTTTAATGTAACTCATGGGGAAGTCATTGAGGCTGACTTTCCAGTCTACAATTGGGGTCCAGTGTGGCTCCACCTGGTGGAGAAAAGCTGTCAGAAGCTAAGGGAGTATTTAAATTCCCTGTGAACAAGAGGGGGATATGGCCCCCTCCCTTCAACAAGTGGACCTCATTGAGAAACTGTGTGTTGGTGTGTGCTTGATACAGCTGTTGGGAGATGGACTTTTAATCAAGTCAAAGAGAAAAGAGTATGCAGTCCAGACATCTTTATTATTTAATATCAGAGAGATACTTCCCTAGTCTGGTGTCTGAATAAATGAACGAATGATCCTTTATCTGCTGTGGCTTTTTCAAACTGTAATAAGTGTCCTCTTTGAGTAAATCACATGGGGAAATCCAATTATTTTAAATATGGTCATTTCTGTTCAATTCAATTCAGTGCCTACCACGTCCTTGGATACTGTGCTAGGTAATAGAGATACAGAATTGAAAGGGGTCTCAGCAGACCTTACATACTTACGCACTGGTGACATAAAGACAAAAGTGAGACTGCCCTTGGCCCCGAGGGGCTTCCATTGTACTGAAGGTGGGGACAACATGCACACTGCCAAGCAAATGGGGAAGATCGGCTAAATAATGACAAATGAATCCCTCTAAGTGTGGGGGAAAGTGGAATAATTGAAGAGATAAAAACAAAGGCTTCATAGGGAAGATGGCACTGAATCTGATCTCTGGTTGATAAGGACTAGAGATTCTAGAGGGGAACGTGAGGAAGAAGAGCTCTCCAGGCCTGGGACGCTCCAGCTCTGGGACACAGCCATGTGTGCAAAGGCCAGCATTGTTCTGTGCAGGAAACAGAACCATTGGCTGATCTTAAACGTGGGCTATGTGAAGGAGAAGTCATGTACCATCATCTAGAAGAGGCTGGAGTCCAACTGTGGGGGCCTTAAAGTGCCAGGCAGACATCTGTATTTGATTGTAGGCACAACAGGGAGGTGCTGAATGTGCCTCTGGGCTACAGAACTTCTACTGAAAGGCTCTTTTTGGTCAGTTCACCCCCCTGCAAAGTGAAAAAATGCCTCCAAATTGTTCATGTGTGTCCATCCCATATTTGCTATAGACAGGGTAGATTTGTGAAGTCAACCAGGATGCCAAGGGCACCAGCAGGTTGCCAGGTGGGGCCATGGCAGGTAAACTCAAGCCTGAGCTGTGAATTAGCTCATCTCCAGCAGAGGTATAGAGGCAGTTGAAGGAAAGATCTTAGCCAGAGATGCCTCTTGGTTCCTTCTGACAAACCATGACCACAACAGGTCTTCAGTTGAAATGAAGTAGGCAATTCAGCCCCCAGATTTTTGTGAAGAGATTGCAGCGTTCAGAACACTGTGCAGATTCAGTGCAGGGATGAAGAATGAATGGACTCCTACCCATAGAGGGCCACAGTCTATTAACAAAGACAAGGCAGAGACACAAATTGGGGAATCTAGGTGGATTTGGGGAGACCCAAGATTCTCTGATCATGCTCAGGAATAGCAGCCAAGTGGGGGACGTGACACATCATGAGTCCTGGGTAATACTTGTTAGCTGAGTTATGAGCTGGGCTCCAAACTCAGCTCTGATGCTTGTTAGCAGTGTCACCCTGACCCAGTCGTTTCCCTCCTCTCTTCTTTGGTGAAATGAGGTGATTTGATGACATCATCTCTTAGGCCCTTCTTATCAGCTCAGAGGTATCTGAGTTGACCAGAGTCTGCCCAGCTTTCTCATGGTAAAATGGAGCAGACAACTGGAATGCCCTCTAGTACAATGAGCTCCGGTCCAAGTGGAATCTGACCTAGGTCTTCAGCCTCCCTCCTGGTTGTCTGCTCTCTCTTGGACGTGTCTCTTGTCATGGAATAACTGGGTTGTGTTGCCTGGACAAGTGACTGATCTGCTGAGGACTGATTGCCTGGATCAAGTTCCTGACCACAAATTAACTGTCCAGGAAAGACTTCCTCATATCCAATTCCATTTCAGCACAGACATAGGTCCACTCCTGAAGATGATGGGGATCAAAGAATCAAAGATTTAGAGCTGAAGTGGGTCTTTGAGGCCATCACGTTTGAACCCCCTCATGTAACAGAGGAGAACACTAGGCACTGAGGTCAAGGTGCTTATCAGGGTCATAGCTAGGGAGCATCCGAGCTCATCTTCCCATGGCCAGCATGTCCCACTGCACTACCCTGAGGGCCAAGGCCATTCCCATGCCTAAGAAGGCTTCTCTTTACCTTGTCTTGAATCTAATGTCCAATTCTAAGACCTTGTCAGAGCTAGATGCTTTGATGTCAAAGTTGTTCAGACTGAAAATAACTCGTACATGCATGTGCATATATGTGTGTGTTCAGGCATCATATGCACATGTATGTCTAGGTGGTACATGGCTGCACATGGGTCTTGTGGGAGCATCTGGGTCTCTGAGTGTATCTCCTTTCATGATCAATATACAGCTTAGAACCATGGTGATTTCACCCTTTTTGACTGAACTATTGCCATCTGCTAATGAAAATATAGTAACATTCCTCCTTTGGGGTAACTCTGCTTTGTTATCTGCTGGCTCACACAAAGCTTCCGACACTTCAGGTAAAAGCACAGTGTGAGTTGTAAAAACAATCAATGCAGAGACTGGGTAATTTGCAAGGTTCTTGAATAAATTCAAGTTTCTTTTGAAGTGACTGAGGGCAAGGGCATCAATGGAATGGCAGAAGCATTTAAGTGCTGACTTTGTGCAAGAGATTGTTCTGTATAGACAGGAAGACAGAAATGAATGAGTTCTCACTCTCCAGCAGGGACAGGGACAGGGACAGCCAATAAAGCTGAGGTGTGTATGAAGAAGACTTTTCTGGAGGCAGATGGAGACAGCAAGTGTGGGGGGAGTAGAATTAGGAAGGACCAACCTCCTGCAGAAGGAAGCACCTTTCCTGGGTTGCATTCTGAAGCAAGCTCGGTATTCTGTGAAGCAGAGGTGAGGAGGACAAACATTCCAGGCACCCTGGACAAAGTCACCAAGGTGGACAGGACACCCCATGGCCAGGGTATGACCAGTAGTCCAGTGAAGCCTGAAAAAGTTCCTGGCCTCATGGAGCTTCCCACATTGATGTGTGGCACTGTATGCAATATATAAGCAATGTAAATCTAAGGCAATTTCATAGCACCAGGGGAAGGATGCGCCATCAGGTAGGAAGATAAGAAGCAGCCTCAGGAAAGAGAGCTGAGTTCAGAGCTGAGTTCTGAGTGAAGAAAGGGATTCTGGGGGCTGGGGTGAGGAGGAAAGATTGTCTCAGTCTGGCAGATAGCCTGTGGAAAGGCAGGGAGATGACAAGTGGAATCTTGTGGGGAAAGAACAGTTCAGAGGACACTCTGACTGGTCATGGAGCTCATGAAAAGGAGGGATAGGTCAGAGTTAATTCATAAAGGGCTCAGAATGCCAAATGGAGGAGTTTGCATTTGGTCTGAGAGGTAATAGGGAGCTTCAAATTTCCTAAGCACGAAAGTGCCATTGTCACTAACTGAGCCTCAGTCTCCACATCTGCACAATGGGGGCTCCTAGCACACCTGGTAACCAGAAGGACTGCACCAGCATGATATGTGAAGAATGTTGTGACAGTTTTCACAAAACACCTCTAGACTCCCTTGTTGCCTCTTCTCATTGCATGCTCTTAGGAGCTCAGTGATTCATTGTCAGGTTGAAGTGAATTGAAACAAAGCCGCTCCCCAGAAAAATTACATCTATCCTTTAGTTAAATGTTCCCTCTCCTGCATGCCCTGCACTTCATTAGTGGCCCATCCACAGAGAGCTTTGTTGGATAATTTTGCATGCAGAATGTGCAGAATTATGTGAGCCATTATCAAGCCCAGTTAATACCGGGTAAACACTTTAATTTTTGGCAGCATCCACAGGACATGACTGTTCTTCCCCAAAGTCTTAATTGCATAAAAAATAAATGAATGAATAAAAGTAATGTGCTAAAAGAAATTAACTGCCCAGAAGAGGAACATGCCTGAAGGAGCTGAGGGACTCACCAGGGGCCATTATCTCTGCCAATGTCTGAAACGGACTTGGTGGGTGGAAGCCAGAAGTGATAGATTTTCAATGTGACTAATCTCCAAATGTCCTTTATGAGAAAAGATCTTGTAATTACCCAACATAAAAATACAAGAATCAAGGCAAATGCACTTATAATCACAAAAGGACAAGAGAAAATGTAGCATCTTCACTGCACATGCCGTCTCCCCAGCGCCCCAATCCATACATAATGGAAAGTCATCCAGATGGTCCCATCCCAGGGTGTCCCATACAGGGGAAGACTTGCTCTCTGGTCACTTGGCAATAACTCTCTGAACTTTGCCAGGGCCCAGTGAGAAAGAGGGAGTTTCTGCTAACATGTGTCCTGTTTTACAGGTCCCTGGGGACGATGCATGGGAGACGAATGTGGTCCGGGTGGCATTCAGACCAGAGCAGTCTGGTGTGCTCATGCAGAAGGCTGGACAACACTACACACAAACTGCAAGCAGGCTGAGAAGCCAGACACTCAGCAGGATTGTTTCAAAGTCTGTGACTGGCACAAAGAGCTGTATGACTGGCACCTTGGCAGCTGGAACCAATGCCAGCCTGTCATGTCCAAAAGTCTGGTGAAGCCAGCAGAATGCACCAAGGGGGAGGAGGGCATCCAGACCAGAGAGATTGCCTGTGTCCAGAAAGCCAACGGCATCAGTGCTGATGACAGCATCTGTGAGTACTTTGAGCCCAAGCCCCTCTTGGAGCAAGCCTGTCTCATCCCTTGCCCACGGGACTGCATTGTGTCTGACTTCTCACCTTGGTCTGAGTGCTCCAAGACATGTGGGAGTGGGCTGCAGCACCGGACACGGCACATAGTGGCCCCCCCACAGTATGGAGGCTCTGCCTGCCCTAATCTGACTGAGTTCCAGATCTGCCAGTCCAATCCATGTGAGGCAGAGGAGAGCCTGTACAGCCTGAATGTGGGGCCCTGGAGCACCTGCTCAATGCCTCACACAAGGCAGATAAGGCAAGCAAGAAAGCGAGGGAAGAACAAAGAAAGAGAGAAGGACCGAGAGAAAAGAGTGAAGGATCCTGAAGCCCGAGAGCTCATCAAGAAAAAGAGGAACCGAAATAGGCAGAACAGGCAGGAGAACAAGCACTGGGACATCCAGATTGGCTATCAGACTCGGGATGTTGTGTGCATGCACAAGAACAGCACAGTTGCAGCCTTCAGGTAATGTCTTTGTTAATCTTCCCGTTGTATCAGCCTGATGAGCAGCCCAGTCAGGGTTCACGTCTGAACCATGGAGGGCTGGGGAAAGGCTATGTACATGAGAAAGATTTCTTGTGATAGGACCAAAAGCATTTATTGGAGGACCCACTGGTCAAGTGGAAATCACCAGTCCTGATGTAGGTCCAGAGCCTCGGCATCATTCAGCAGGGTTAGCCCTGAGCCTCAGATTCCAATACTCTGGGGTATGCTATGGGCACCACCAATATCAGTTGTGTGGGTGAGTTAAGTGGCCGCTGGCCCAGGCCAAGCTGGCCTTCTCCCCTTTGTTCTCTGTCTCTCTCCTTGTCCCAGTAGAGCATCAGCCAGTCAGGTCCCTGGTCACCAGGGTTATGGGTCCGTCTCCTATGACCCCAGCTAAGTCTAGCTCTCCTTTTGCTCTCTTTATACTAAGTCCATATCCAGCACAGACAGCAGTTCCTAAGTCAATAAGGAAAATTGTATTTCTCTCCTCTTTGTTCTGAGAATAGGAGGAGACTTCAACAAACACATTTTGCTATGACTGAGTAACAGGATGTGAGGCCCATTTAGGGAAGAGAAGTCATGTATGTTATACCATCCATCATCTTGAGCAGGAGTTGGTCTGATGTGGGTGCCAGCAAACTTACCCCATTTGGGGTATGGGATACATCTTTCCTAAGGTGGCCTTGCACAGAATCTCCTCAGGGAGGAAGCCGGGGCCAGAACAAGTAGGCTCATGTCTAGGAGAGGAGAGCGATGGAGGAAGAGGGAGGGACTAGAGAGAAACAGTGCCTGAGAAGCAAGGACTTGTTTAAAGAAAAAAAAACAGATTCAAAGTTCTGAGCATGTAACTGTCCCACAGATAATCAGTGGGCTGAGTTACAAACATTGGTCTCTACTAGCCACAGTTTTCTGTCTGTACCCAGATTACCTGGGTCTGTATCCTGACCTTCCAAGGTCATAGTGCTGGGCATCCAGAGTGGGCAGGATTAAGGGCTGAGTTTGACCTCCTCTGGGTCTTTCTAAGAGACACGCCAGGACAGTGGAAAGAGTAGTGAATTTAGAGTGAGAGGACCTGAGTTCAAATTCTGCTTCTGTCACCTATTCCCTTGGTGCCCTCGGACAAGTCACACAATAACAGCCAGAATTTATATAGCGTTTTGTTGTTCATCCGTGCCTGACACTTCATGACCCCACTGGGGGATTTTTGGCAAAGACACTGGGGTGTTTTTGCCATTTCCTTCTCCAGCTCATTTGGCAGATGAGGAAACTGAGGCAGACAGAGTTCCATGACTTGCCCAGGGTCACCCAGCCCGGAAGTGTCTGATGACAGATTTGGACCCAGGTCTTCCTGCCTCCAGGTCCCCTGCTCTACCCACTGCACCGCCTGGCTGCTTCTTATCAGAGTCTCTTTCTGCTTTAGACTCCTCATCTGTAAAGTGAAGTGTCTGGGCTGCAAGATCAATTAGGACTTTTCTAGTTCCAAGCTGACGATGTCACAAACATGAGAGCCTTTTGTGTTCAGCCAGACTCATCTGAGCATGCCTGGTCTTAACCACTACTTAACTGGGTCTGTGTAAGCCTCTCCTTCCCCAATCTGCAGTGCTGGCCAGTTCTCAAGAAAAAAGCTCTGCAGGTTTATGGCTTGGGCCCCTTCAGAGGAGGGAAGTGTCCTTGGGAGCTGCTGAAACCCCTTCAGTGTTAGAACAGAAGACAAAAACTCATCTCATGGAGTTAACGTACCAAGGCCCACAAGTGAGCTGTGCTGGGGGCTCATGCTTTCCAAATTACCCAATAAACAGAGTTTGCTCTAAATTCAAGTCTAGAAAGATATCAAAAGAGAGATTTCTTGCTGATTTTATTGAATGAAATAACCAGCTCCAAAGGAGAGAGGGGGAACTGCAGAAATACCCATTAACCCTTTCCAGCCTAGTTCCCACCTACCTTTCTGCACTTCGGGACATGTCACTTCCCGTCATGCATCCCATATCGCAGCCCAAGTGGCCCTATACTGTGCCTTGTATACAACATTGCATCACCTCCCACCTCCAGGCCACTGCTCAGGCCATCTGCCATGCCTGTGAAGCCCCTCTCTGGGCACTCAGTGCTTAATACAGGCTCCCAGGTATGTCTAAAGCCATTGTAACATCAGGTAGCTTGTCTTTGTCTGGAGACAGAATTCCTTGTAGAAGGACTGCAGTCAGTTAACAAAGTTTGAATAGAGTGGGAACTCCCAAGCATGGCAGTGCCAATTGTGTAGACAGCAATGAGGAAGGGGAGGAAAAGAAGCAAAGCTCTGATTCAGTACATCCCACAGTGCAGTGACAAATCCATTCAGACACAGAGAAAGTCCTAGGCAGGCAGATCACTCCTTACCAAGGCTACAGCAGCTCATGATTGTATTTACTGGCCTCAAGGCATCCCTTTATCCCGATACCTTCTGCTTTAGAACAAAAACTCAGCTCCTCGAGTCCTCCAAGGCTACTGTCTCCTATAATCATTCAGTGCCTCTGACCAGCCTGGAAAACCTCACCTCCCATCAGTCCCTTTCCCAATAGAAGGTGACATCTGGAATGTAATCTTTCCTATGAAAATTACTTTCTTCCTTTAAAATACAGGTTATATAGGTTACCTCCTAGGAGAAGCCTTCCCTCAACTCTCTACTTGTTACTGGTTTCTTGTCTTCTCAAAAACTCTGTTTACTTCTCATATCTATTTACATGGTAGGAAGTGTGGCCAAATGGATAGAGAGCTGCCATCCAAGTCAGGAACTTAGAAAGAGGAAAACCTGAGTTCAAATACTGCTTTGAACAGTAAATGGCTGTATGATCCTGGGCAAATCAACTAACCTGGGTTTGAGGTTTACCTCTGCTCCTCACTAGCTCTGTGACCCTGGACAAGTCACTTAACTTAGTTCTCTAAGCAACATTCTGAGATTATACAAATTGCAGCAGAGAGACTGATGAGTATTATCAAAGGGAGCTTCCTCCCCAGGGGATTCCTTAGACTGGTGACATCACAGAGCACATCCTCCTCTTCCTTGTCCCTGTCATCATCCAATATCTCTCCTTCCTTTGACTGGCATACTCTTAGAAAGAGAAATTTGTGCTGGCTAACCCACTAACCCTTCACACCCTTATGATCAGACCTCCAACCCCTCCGCTCTTCAGAAATCTCTTGCTCAGAGGGCACCCAGGACCCCTTAATTACTAAATCACTTCCTTGCCTTTTCTCAGCCCTCTTCCTTGATTCTTCAGTAGTTCATGATGTCAAACAGATAGTACTTGCTCGCACAGTTTGTGTGACATCGCTAACTCTTCATTCGTCTTCCCTGATTATTTCTTCTCTGTCTCTTTCATTGGCAGATGAAAATTTCATTTTCCATGACTCCAATAACAAGCTCCAGGCCATGCAAACCCATCTCCCCAGCCCTGCTCTCTCTGCAGACCCCCAGTCCCCTGGGCCAGTTGTCTGTTGGACACTCTGTTGGTGCGTCAAGAACAACATATGAACTGGTTTGGTGGCATGGTGCATAGAGTGCTTGCTGGCCTTAGAATCAAGAAGAGCTGAGTCCAAATACAGCCTTAAATAGTTACTAGGTGTGTTACCCTGGGTGAGTTAGCTCATTCTCTGACATTACTGTGCTTAGTGGTTACCAACAAAGAGATTAGATGCAATGGCCTCTAATGCACCTTCCTGTGTTAAATCTATGACCCTGTGTCCATTATCTCCCACCTCTAGCCCCAGCTGCCCTGTTTCTGTATATGGCACCCCATTTTCACCAACACAGAGGTGTGAAACCCCATTGTTGCTGAAGATTCTTTCCTCTCCGTCAGCCTTCACATCCAATCAGTTATGGAGTCTTGTTGGTTCTGCCTCCACAACAATTCACATCCTGCCTCTCAGAATCCTTCTCTGCCTTCATGGATCTGCTTTGGTACCACCTCCTCTGAGAAGCCTCCCCTGATGACCTCTACCAAGAGTGTTCTCTCTCGCCAAATGTTATGAGAACATGTGGTTCACATCTTTTCACCATATCCCCTATCACACACATACTGAGGGGAATGCATTTACCTGGGCTCTACTTGGGGCCCCTAGAGCAAGGGGATTCAAGGGACATGTTGTACTTCATCTTTTTTCTCCCCAGCCCCCAAGACAGGGTCTGGCAGTCGGTAGTCACTAAAAACATGGCTTTTTTCCTAGTCATCTCTCATCCTGTGGATAATCTCCTTCACACTGTGGCTCTGTTCTAGAAAAGCGTTCTTAAGCCATTGGCAGTGTGAGATGATTTTCTTTGTGGTTTTTTTCCTCCCTTCCTTTTCTTTCTTCTTTCCTTTCTTTTTCTTTCTCTTTTTCCTTCCCTCCTCTCTCCCTTTATTTTTCATTCCTTTTTTCTTTCTCCCTTTCTCTTTCTTTCCTTCTTCTTCCCCTTCTCCTTCCTTGCTTTCTTTCTTCCCTTCCTCCCCTTCTGTCCTTTCTTTCCTCCCTTCCTTTCTCCATTTCTCTCTTTTTCTTTGTCTTTCCTTTACCCTCCCCTCTCTCCCTCCCTCCTTCCTTCCTTCCTTCCTTCCTTCTTTTGCTCCCCTCCTTATTCTGTCTCTTTCCTTCTTGCTTTTTAAAGCTTTAGCTCCTGCTGCTTGCACCACTATGTTCTGCTCTTTGCCAGTTCCCACATGACACCATTCCTGCTCTCCACTTCGCCTCTCTCCTTGCTGGCTGCTCCGTTTCTTGCTGTCCTCATCCTTCTCCCTGCAGGGCTGAGAGGATTTCTGGGCTGTCTTCACAGGAAGACTGTCTTCCTCTTGTATCAGCAAGCACCCCAGCACAACCAGGGTGTCTGCTAGCACAGGTTCTTAGATCTGCTTTTCTAAAGGAAAGCAACTCAAAATGGGTTAACAATCTTACTTTAATCAATCAAATATCATTTACCTAGTTCAGGGGGAAAAGTCAGCACCCTGAACTTCAGAGAATACAAACAGAAGTTACAAACA